>VUQH01055347.1:0-19151 GCA_015106775.1 Etroplus canarensis | reverse complement strand
CTGGGAGTGACCAGGATGGGCAGGATTAGGAATGAGTACATCAGAGGGACAGCTCATGTTGAGAAGTTTGGAGACAAAGTCAGAGAGGCAAGGCTGAGATGGTTTGGACATGTTCAGAGGAGGGATAGTGGATATATTGGACAAAGGATGTTGAAGATGGAGCTGCCAGGCAGGAGGAGAAGAGGAAGACCACAGAGAAGATTCATGGATGTAGTGAAGGTGGACATGCAGAGGGTGGGTGTGAGGGAAGAGGATGCAAGGGATAGGGTGAGATGGAGGCAGATGATCCGCTGTGGCGACCCCTAATGGGAGCAGCCAAAAGAAGAAGAAGACTGATGTCATACAAATCCATAAACAGAAACTCAACCTGAGTGTTTAGTCTGAAATCTGAGCTTTTTAGTGACAGGGATTACTCGTACATACGTTAATGCCACTGACCACTGTAAACTGTGACCACTGAGCATGCACCGATCTTATAAGGATTCTTTTTAATACTTGAATAAAAATCCATTACAATCTGTGACTGCCTTAAGTCTAGAACCCATGGACATCACCAAATACTGTTTTTCCTCGCTAGTGATCCTCTGCCAGGCCTTTACTGCAGTCACCCTCAATTACTGCTTTTAGTGACATACTTTGGATTTAGTGCTGTCTAGTAGCTTGCCTATCAGTGACTGTGAAAGCTGTGATCTTAATTTTTACGATCACATGCCTGTGATAATTGAGATGTCTCTTTCATGTCAGTGTGTCAGACCTTATGTACCTGCACACCATTCTCACATGATCACCTCAGCTACTGTTGGATGTTTTTCTTCTGCTTTTCAGAACAGTGATCATGCTTGGCTTCTGACAGGCCCTCTCCTAATTTCATAACCGACTATTTACTGTCCTCATTTAATTCCACCTGCTTGAATATCCTCAACTCCATTGCTCCTTTCAAAGTTAGGTATATAAACCTAAGTCTGAGTCTTGGCTCAATGATGCTACCTGAGCACTCAGATAAGTTTGTAGGAGGGCAGAAAAAATGAATCAGAATCAGAATCAGAATACTTTGCTTAATGAAGGATGTTTTTGACACTGTAGGTCTGAGTGTGTTGTCCATTATTAACAGCAGTCTGTTCCTGTTGATTTTAAAAATGTTATGGTGGATTCTTAAAAAGCAAAACCTGGACCCAACTTCAGACCGATTTCTAAACTGCCTTTTATTTGTAAAGTACTGGAGAAAGTTGTGTTTCTTTATATCCTGTTTTTTTTAGACAGCAGTGGTATTGCTGAAATATTTCAGTCTGGTTTAAAGCACACCACAGCACCAAGACTACACTTTTAAAAGTTTTAAAAGATCTTTTCTTCATTACTGACTCCAGGGCTTCTGCTATTTTAGTGCTTTTAGACCTCAGTCCTGCCTTTGATACCATAGACCATAGTGTCTCTCTCAATTGGCTGGAACAAGCAGTTGGTATCAAAGGAACAGCTTTGCAATGGTTTAGGTCATACCAAAGCAATAGAAGTTTTTCAGTTAGATTAAGCAACACATCATCCTCAGATGGTCCTCTTTTTTGTGGGGTCCCTCAGGGGTACATTCTTGGCCCACTTCTTTTTACACTTAACATGCTTCCACTAGGTTCAGTCTTTAAAAAGCGCAACATCGCCTTTCATTACTATGCAGATGATACCCAGGTGTATCTGCCATTGAAACACAACATGAAAACCACTGCTAAGGCCTTACTGGACTGCCTAGAAGACATTAGGTCATGGACGGCTTTGAATTTTCCTAATTTAAATGAAAATAGAACAGAAGTCATCTTATTTGGAACCCCTGACCTTCATAACCTTGGTCCCTTAATAAGGTATGTGAAAACCTTTGTGAAGAACCTGGGAGTTCTTTTTGATAGCACCTTAACTTTCAATAAACACAAATGCTGTAGTTGAGGCTAGCTTTTTTCATCTCTGGACACTCGCTAAGGCGAAACCTCTTCTGTGCTTCCGAAATTTTGAAAAGATCTTTCGTGTCTTTTTTTGTATCGTCTTGACCATTTCAATAGTCTGTATTCAGGTGTCAGTCTGTCGCTTATTGGTGGCCTGCAACTGGTCTAAAAGGCTGCAGCTCCACTTTTAACTGGCACACATAAGCGAGACCACATGTCATCCATACAGCATTCTTTACATTGGCTCCCAGTCAGTTTTAGAATTGATTTTAAAATTTTATTGTTAGTTTTTAAATCATTACATGTGTTGGCACTTCCCTATCTCCCTGATTTTTAACTGCACATTCCCACAAGGTCATTGAGGTCTGCTGAGCAGATGCTCTTAGATGTACCAAGGTCCAGATTAAAACACAGAGGGGATGGGCCTTTGCAATAGCTATTCCAAATTGTTGTTTTGGCCACTCCCAAAGATTTTGCTATCTCTCTGATGGTTTTTTTTTTGTTGTTGTTTTTTGTTTTTCAGCCTAATAATACCGTCCTTCACTTGCATGTCTTTGAACCTCATATTGAGAGTTTCAGTGAACAGCTAACAAATGCATGCTCAACACTTGGAATCAACTCCAGATCTTTTATCTACTGAATTGTTCATGGAATAATGAGGGAAGAGGCCTCACCTGGGTATAAAACTGCTTGTTAGTGAATTGTCCCTTTACTTTTGAGCCTCTGAACATGGGGGACTATGAATAAAACCGTTTGTAATTAGTTCATAAACCGGTAATGCAATTCTTTTGTTAAACCTCTTGAACTGAAGCTAAAAGTCAACTCTTTAATCATAACCTGATTGTTAGATTTAAAATCCACTGCAGTGGCTTACACAGGCAAAATGTTAAAAAAAAAGTGTCATTGTCCAAAAAAAAAGCCAAAAACAGACAAACAATGATGTTATACAAATCTAATTTGAATTCAGGTTTTTGTAAAAAAACAAAAAACAAAACTGAATTCAAATGAGATTTGTCTCATCTGCAGGTTAAGATAGTTGGGTTTTCTGGAGGAATACATTTTATGCAGCATAAACCCTCTGTAGCACATTGTTATAGGTCGGCACAGCTTCATTATTCCATTAAGGAAGGCTCAGAGAAAGAAGAGAGAAGCTGTCATATGGTGGGGTATGAAGATGGAAGGTTATATAATGGGGGATTAATATTCTAGAAAGTAGCAAGTCACCACCAGGAGAAGGAGATCAGCAAGATCAAGAACAAGATCTCTTCCGCCCACGGATAAAAACCCTGCTGCCTCTGAACTTCCTCTGTTCTTCCCTTTGCAAGTTTAATTGGCAGCAGCATGATCGTGAGCTCCATATCTGCATTCTCCAAACATCAGCTTTTTACATGAAGCACAGTGTAGACAAACCCCCCACGCAGACAACAGGCACTGCTTTGATGCTTTTTATCTACATTACCCCGACAGTAACAATGGCATAACCAGAGTCTGGCAAAGATTAGTCTACTCTAACTTTTGACATTGATCCTGGGATAATTCAGTAGATGTGAGGATGATCTATGGCTTGTTTTCTACTCATGATGACTAAGAGAAATGTGTGCAATATGATGGTAAAAGGGAGAGATGTCTTGCTGTGTAGTTAAACAGTAGGAAAAGCAGAGAAAAAGGCCTGATGCTGTAAAAATGAATGATTTATTTTATCCTTGATTTCTTTCACAACTCCTCTTCTGTCTGACTTTCATGAATTTAACTCCAACATGTCTCATGTCTTAACAGACCTGATCTCACCAGTAAGTCGGCCTTCTTCTTCCTCCCACACAGCCGCCACTGCTGGCAGTAGGAGGGGCAGTGAGTGTCTGTTGATGTCATTCAGAAACACACTCACACATATTACTATGCCAGCAAGGACACGTTTTAGATTTCTATTAATTCCCTGAAAGATAAACACTATCTCTAACTTTGATGCTAATATTTGCTCAAGAAGATTTTCGTTTTCTTTTTGCGGTGTGTCATGTGTCATACACATTGTCTTAATGACAGATTTTAACCTGACTTACATCACAGCTCTATTCACACACTTGACTACCTCTGAGCTTTCTCACAGTGAGGAAGTGCACACTCACTGCTATGCTCAAAAGAGCAGGATGCATCCTTGAAGTTGTTCCAGAGCCTTCAATAAAAAGCATTTCTTTTTCAATGAGAAATCTGTGGCTGCATAGAAAGCTGAATAGCTGTTGGTGACAGTTTCACTGCTGGCGTCAGTAGAGGACAATAACGGGCGAAGGACAGTGACTACTTATGTCACAGGCAGATGTGTGACAAGCGCCACACAGTGAAGGCCAGAGAGAAGCAAATCTTCAAGCATTACCTCGTACAGTGGAGCACAGATTCCATCAATCCACTCCAGCTGGAGCCCTGGCAACTCGTCCTTCCTGTTTCGGTCAAAAATGGCCTAAAACACAAAAGAAATAATTTATTTACATCTATATTCATGCTCACACTGAAGAAACAAAGGCTACAAGTCAGACTTGCAGTCCCAGAAGAGCTGCTGTTTCTGCATTTGTTAAAGAAAATTGTCATTCAGCTCTCTCGACAACTGGGTTTATTTTCTATTCCCCCTCATTCTTCTGCAGCCAGAATTTAAGAGGCTTCAGTGAGGCTGTGCTTTAGAGATAGTTACTGGGCTATGACTTAGAAGTTAATATTTAATTTCCAACACCCACACACAGAGTGGTAAAGGTTTGACACAAGCAGCAGACCTGAGGCTACTGAATTAGTTATTTCAGAAAGGAGGCAATGTGGCCTGGCTCGATTACTCAACAGCCATTAATTGCACAAGGGAAGCTGTTGGTTCTCTCTCTCGCAACACAGTTCAATCTCAAAAATGCCTCAATCAAACAGACAGTGCTCTTCTGCTAGTAAAAAAGAAAATGCATTTTCTAGTAAAGTTCCATCACGCCAAAATAGTCTGTGTTTTCAGGTGAATGAATAGAAAGGTCAGGATTTGCTGAGTACAGTGGAGGAGTTCTTTTCTTCCTTTTTTTAAGAATGACTGTCCAGAGTTTTCTTCTGGCACAGCAGCAAAGCAATGAAGCGGTCAAGCTGACCATGTGCTTTTCTCACACTATGAGGCACAAGCTCTCGTGTTTCCTGAACAGTCAGTATGTGTAGAAACTGCAGAGAAAATCTATCTTCAGCATCATCAGCTCTCAGAGGTCACTGAGGGGAGAGAAACTGCAAAAAGCAAAAAACCAGAGCTGGCTCGATTTACTCACAGAGGGCGTCAGTTTCAGCTCCAGTCTCTCTCTGTCCCCCTGCTCAAAGAACTCACTCGTCACCAACTCAGCCACCTGAATGAAAGAGAATTCAATAATGTGTGAAATGATTAATCACTAGTTAGAAAAGTTGCAAAATCTTCTCAAGTGACTATATCAGTCAAATAAAACCAAGAAATTCTTTATAAGCAGTGGCTAGATAAACATTTTGCTTTAAAATGGTTAAATGATCATTAGATTATGAAAAAGACTGCTGATTATTTTTCTCTTAATCTCTCTGAAAGCTTTATCAGTCATTTCAGCTCTAAATGAATTAATTTGAAATACAGCCACAGTTATGCTGCTTGTGTTATATATATACACATAAGAGTTCACACTATATTTTTCACCTTTCGTGATATTTCCCAGGGTTTAGTGACAGCACCAAGATCACATGCAGTCATCATCATGGACCTAAGAAGACAAATTTATTTTAAGCAGTAGTAAAAATATTTAAAAATGTAGCATAAAATGTATTTTATCTGAATCCAACTATTTTCAGGAAGACAAAGACAGACAAAGATTACCTGCACATATCTCTATGCGCTTTCACATTCCAGTTGTACTCTCCATTGCTGACCAGCTCAAAGAACATGTTTCTGTTCCTGAGTAGAAACAAGAAATCTTCATATACACGTAAATTAAATAAAATCCACAAGAGGGCAGTATTGCCTAAAAGAAGCCCGGAGTAAGCTGTGAAAAAATGCAGGCAGTGTAGCTATTGGTGGGCTTTACTGTAAATTTGTTGGTGCACTGTGGACATCTCACTGACAGTTTGATAAGCAGGGCTTTTAGAAGAACATACTCAAAGTAAAGTGTGAGATCTGTGGCCAGAATTGACTGCTTCAGCAGCTGCATGAGGTCACTGTACTCCGTGGATGAGAGGTTGGAGAAGATATTATGACCCTGCAGAGACACAGCAGATAACATGTTACAGGAAACACGTCACTTTTCTAAAAACACACAAAGTGCACAAAATGAAAGGTTGCTTCCCCCTGGATGAATCAATAATTATCTTAAACATGAGTACCATTCCTTTGACCCGTCACACAGTTTTATTTAGGATAAGCAAAATGAGACAGTGGTGTGCAATAGCTAAATGAATTTGTTACTTCATCATCATTTACAGCATTCTTAGTATCTAGATGTCAAAATGAGCATTTGTCAAATCAAAATGTGTTACCGACATGAAGGAAACTACTGTCAGTGTTAAGGTTGAAGGGTTTTGAGCATATACAGTGTAAGTTTGGTCACAGACTTGTGCACTGCTGTTCAGATTTGTTTTAAGTGATCTAAAGAAAAAACATCCAATTATAAAATAAACTAATACTACTAATAACAATGCTACTACTGTACTACTTTTAAAAACCCTGTATAGGGGCAGCAGAGGGAAGGTGAGTGGTTGGGAGCTAGAGGGCTGCTGATGTGGTGCTGGCTCAACACTCGCCTGCGGCAGTTTGAGGCTTCCTGCGGAGGTCGGAGTCACGCCACTCCCCTGAGCAACACCAAGGTGCCCCCGAGCAAGGCACCGAACCCCCACTGTGTTCCCTGGCGCCCAGGATGGGCTGTCTTGTTCCCTCTCACCTCTGCTTGTGTGCATTTATATCACTTAACTGTATGTTAAGTGTGTGTATACACCTAAAGTAAAGAGCGTGTTGAGATTAAGCTGTAATTTCCCCATTAGGGGATTAATAAAGTTTATCTTCTTTTTCTTCTATATACTGCCTTTTGTAAAAAGTTTTATAATGGTCTTTCAAATATCTAATCTTGCCCTTGTTGTCTTTTCATTCTTGTATTTTGCTTGCAATTGTTCTTTTTTCACAATTTTTTTTAAACTTTTGTATGTTTTAATGTTGCTGCTTTTTTTAAATCTCTGTGAAGCACCTTGTAACTCTGGTTTAGAAAGATGCAACAGAAATGAAGTTTATTTTTATATTATCAATATTCTACTACTGCCACTTATAATATTGCAATGAACAAAAAAGCACTTCAGTCAGACTATTGGGCATTGTAAACATAGGAAACTTAAAAAGCAGCTCTGAGGGTGGCCTGGGGATATGGATATGGATATATGGATATCTGAGACAAGTTTTAATAAAAAACCATGATGCATAATTGCACAAGATGCAACTCTTTGACCATTGTACAGAGTGAACTTGAAACCACTGTACTAAATTCTTGCTAAATGTAAAGTATTTTGGAAAATGTACAATTTTTACATTTTTCTGAAAATAAAACTCATAACTGAACATCAGTCATGTTTTAAAGTGAGAATTTCTAAACGGAAAACCATAATACACATACTAGGTCAAAGGCACAATTTCCTGGTTCAGTATGACAAAGAAAGCTCAACTTACTGTAGGTCACTGAAGATCTCAGTTGATGTTGCTTTGTTGGTGTGATTATTTACTGTTACTGATACTGTAATTCAATCAAAGAGCCCCCATTTGTGCTTAAGTCCCAGATTGCATAGTATTCTAATTAAAGGGGAACTCCAAAGGTTTAAGACATAAAATTCTGTGTCCAGGTCTCAGGTGATGTTACTACACATGTGAAAAAGCTATATAGAGCATTTTGTGGCAACCAGAGAGAGCTGATAAACTTTCTAAAGACATTCAGTTCAATTTGATTTTATCAAATATGTATTATAGAGATACGCAGTGTCACTTGTGTCAGCACCAGAAAACCCTAAAGACTAAAGAAGTTTTAAAAAAAAATTGAAAAATCAGAGAATGTGGAGTTAGAAAGAAGTGTGCTTACTACATTTTCTCCTCATCTCTGATCCTTGAGCTTCCAAGTCACCACTGAACCACTACCACTAATACACTCATAGCTCTTTCCATATGACTCGTCAGTTCATATAAAAACTACACCTTTCAGTGAAGAGTTTCTATTTTATAGTCAGAAGCAACTGAACAAAAGAGCGACTTTGCTTTTTCTACTATGATGTGTCAAAAAGTCTTTTATTAAAAGAGAGGCATATTTGCACAATTAAACCATAAAAAATTTCATAAAAATGATCAGATTATACTGACCATGTAGATGCTGTCCTCTTAAGGATGGTTTAAGCACAGATTTATAACCACTGTTTTCTTTTCACAATCTGAGCATTCATCTCTAAAAAAAATGTGCCGACATGCCTGTAATTCCCTTCAACAGCTCGTGGGTTCCTATGAAATATTGAACTGCATAACATCAGTAACACAAAGGACATCTCTCATTCTGTCACAACTGGAGCAGATGAGGGAGGGAGGCGACTGAAATAGAACGACTAGCGGAAACTGAGAGTTACTAAGAAAGTGAGCGACGTTTAAAAGTTTACAATTTTATTAATGGTTTGTGCAGGCTGGCGGATTGAATTTGAGCTCTAGCTTCTACTTGAATTAGCCCTGCTGTTCATTTATATGCTAATGAACTAAGGACAACAGTAGTTCAACCCCACTATCAACACACACCATTATGATATTCCAAGCAAACATTTGTCAGCTTACTGTGTTGTCAGCACCATGATAATGAAGCCTGTGGAAACTACCACCAAGCCTTGCCTCTGCTGCTCCCTCAAAACGCCTTCAATTACAACTTCACGAAATCCAGTCACCTGGTAAAATGTCTCTCTCAACCAATTACCACTGAATCAATCATCTCTGTAATTACATTGATTTGAGGGCAGCATGAGCTATTTGTTTACTCGCTCACACGCAGCAGACACTGCACACTACTTGGCTGCCTTCAAGCACTGTGAGTACAAACTCCATTTTTGAATGGAAAATGGCCTTTGGCATCTTTCATTCATTTGAGCTTTCTGAGAATGAGGAGATACAGTAAGTGCACAGGAGTGTAAGCACTGAAAGCAGTGACACACGTGGCTTTACTGATCTATAACCATCCCTGTATCTACACAGTCAAGTGTTGTCATGGTAGGATGCAGGTGCAAGTCACATTACTTTAAGAGTGTGCTTTGAGGTTTTGGTGATGCACATATTTGCTTTCTTTCTGTCAGATAAGAAGATCAATACCACTCTCTGTAAATATATTAATCTATCATCATCTGCTATCAGCAGGAAAAGCTGGAAGCAGTTGGAAAAAGCCTATATTTGTCCGGAAGTTTCTGCTGGTTGGCTGACACTCCATTGGTGCCAGGAAATCCCTACAGTGAGACATTACACACATAAACAAGCCGTTTCCCCCTGTTTGCAGACATTATCTGCTGGTTGCAACTTTTTGGCAATGGTTTAAGTCACACTGGAAGAAAACAAGTCAGTGTATTTCTAAAAAAGGTCAGACCATTCCTTTAAGTACATAACATTAACCTTCTGTCACTCACTGTTCCACCTCCGGGATTAATAAGCTTTCTTTTTTTGCAGCTGATACACTCACAAGCCACTTTATCAAGTATACCTTTCAACTGTTCCTTCATGCAACTGTCTAATCAGCCAATCACATGGCAGTAACTCAGTGCATTCACTCATGTAGACACTGTCAAAAGGATGAATCAAAGTTCAAACCGAGCATCAGAATGGTGAAGAAAGGTGATTTAAGTGACCTTGAATGTGGCTTGGTTGTTGGTACCAGACAAGCTGGTCCGAGTATTTCAGAAATTGCCGTTCTATTTTACCACACAACCATCTAGAGGATTTACACAGAATGGTCTAAAAAAGAGTAAATATTTTGTGAACAGTAGTTCCCCAGGTGAAAATGCCTTATTGAGGCCAGAGTTCAGAGGAGAATGAAAGGCAACAGTAACTCGAATTACCACTCATTACAACCAAGGTATGCAGAAGGGCATCTCTGAACACAGAACACATCAAACCTTGAAGCAGATGGGCTATAGAAGCCAAAGACCACTCCCACTCCTGTCAGCTAAGAACAGGAAACTGAGATTAGGTTAGGTTGGATGGTAGAGTTTGGTGAAAACAACATCCAAGCATGGATCCATCCTGCCTTGTATCAACAATTCAGGTTGGTGTAATGGTGTGGGGGAATTTTTCTTGCCATAATTTTCTTGTACTAATTGAGCATCGTTTAAATGTCACAGCCCACCTGAGCATTGTTGCTGATCATGTCAGTCCCTTTACACACACAGTTCACCCATCTTCTGATGGCTGTTTCCAGCAGGATAACGTGCCATGCCACAAAGCTCAATTTTATCTCAAACTGGTTTCTTGAACATGACAATGAGTTCACTGCACTCAAATGGCCTCCACAGGCACCAGATCTCAATCCAAAAGAGTATCTTTGGGATTTGGTGGAACAGGAGATTTGTGTAATGGATGTGCAGCCGCTGTGTGATGTTATCATGTCAATATGGACCAAATCTCTAAGGAATGTTTTGAGCACCTTGTTGAAGCTACGACACAAAGAATTTAGGCAGTTCTGAAGGTAAATGGGAATCAAAGCCAGTACTACCTATGTGAACCTACTAAAGTTACCAGTGAGTCTATATAGGCATGTCATAGCAGAGAAAGTGTACTAAAATGCTCCATTGTATTTAGGTGAGCTGATTCCAGGTTTCTTTTACTGTGCATGCTAGTTCAGCTTGCAGCAACACGCAAGGCATCATTAATAAAATGAGTTTAACCTATGCTTGCCCTGCTATGACATTCAAAACAACAGTGCAGTGAAAAAGGTCTGTAGTGCTGAGATTAACAGACTTAGGTTGTAGTGTGAAAGTTACACTAATGTGTATATGTGAAATACACTGTAACACAACAGTGCTGCAAAAGCTCCTTCATGAAGAGATTCTGATTATAGAGTAATTCTGAATACTTGACATTGAACTATATTACTAAGGAGTGTTTTTGTTTGTATGTTTGTTTGTTTGTTTGACTTTTAAATTTCAATGAGGCTATCAAAAACAGAAACATTATGGTATCTGTATATTGTTGTGTCAGACTATATCAGTTTTATCTAGGTGTACTTAAAAGACTAGTACTATTAAATTGTACTCCAATCTTTTTGGTAATTTCAGTCATAAAAAGGAAGCCCTGCCATAAAAAATACAGAGCACAGCAGAGTAATACACATAAATATTAAAATATGATGTTTCCAAGTGGGAAGAGTATCAAGGGCTTAAGATCTTGGTTGTAAATGGTGTTTGAAATCACAAATACAACTTACAGTGTCAGGCACTAGCAAAACGTTTATGGTAACTGCATTGCAGCAGACAGAAAAACATAGCCCACCTCGCTCTGCAGGATCATGACAGCATGGTTGAAGTGGTGGTGCTCCAGTGTAGCAGAGGTCCCATAAAGCAGAGCAAGAGCTGAACCTGTCCTGGCAAGCACAAAGACACATGGGCATACTGGGATCAAAAACAAGGGATACATAATCAGGATTCAACACATGCTGAGAAACTGATTGAGTCTGATGTGATTTCCTCACCAATTCACCCCAGAGCCTGTCACAAACTGTTGCAATACAGAAAACAGCTTGAGAGTCATAAACTAAACTGCAGCAGAAACTGGTAAGTTTAACACTGAATATATGATCATCATTTCATGTTTCTAAAAAGAATACTCAAGAAACAGGATGGTACTAAAGATGAAGCATGTGAGCTAGGTATTTAAATTTTGTAATATTCAGTATGTCAGGAATGTTTTTAAAATCTGTTCAATATTTAGAGTTAATAATGTAACTTTATTTTTAATTTCCACTGTAAAAATGAACATGTGGTAATGTGGGTTTCACAAATGTGAATTTTTTGTTTGCATTTTATGTAGTTTTCATTCTAGCTTTAGTGTTACAGTGGTGTCAGAAAGCATTAGGATTACAATCTGAATATAATAGGAAAAAGTATTTCACTTTTATCTTTAGAGGATTTTCAGCCTGTTCACTCATTCTTGTTGGTTGTGCAATGCCAGACATGTTACATTTTTCATAAATTACCAATTAGTCTCTTTTATTTGTTACAACTAATATCTATTCAGATTCATAATCTAATTTCATTTGTCAGCCTAATCTGATTTAGCACTTACCAGAGGAATATATATTTTAGTTCTCTAGCTTTTTTTTGTATTTGAAAAATGCTGGAATTTGTGGAAAGCAACATGTTTAATAAAAGTTTTGTTGTGGATTATCATGGCCCCCTGTAATCCAGGTGCTGATCTGTGATCTGACTTCTATCTTTCTCCCCCTGTGCAGTGTATATATGAGTGTGAGTGTGGAAATTCACTGTGACCTAGTTTCGGGAGTGGGCATGGCTTTGGGAGGAGTCACGCAGTAGCACCTGTTCTCTATTACCATTTAACAGCAGTATATAACCTTGCCTCTCAGCATCCCTGTATGTTAGGGTTTATGCATTCACCTTACAAGTGAAAGGTCCCTGGTTCGATTCCAAATAGGAACACAAGCACCTTCACTATTGTGTCAGGAAGGGCCTGCAGGGTAAAACTGTCATCAAATTACAAATGTGGATTAATCTGCTGTGGCGACCCCTTAGGGAGAACATAAGGGAGCAGCCAAAGGTACACATATATAACATTGGCTCTTCTCTCCATTCTTTGTCAAGTTGTTCACTTTTGTCTGTGGCAGTATAGTGCAGGCTGCCTGCATGATTTGCTACCCTCTGAGTTTTGTTCTTGCCTTATGCTTACCTTTGTGTGCTGCTGCTTCTCCTATTTTGTTTCCTGTGTACCTGCCTAGATTGTTTCATATCACCTACCTCACCTGCTCTCTCATGCCCACATCCAGACCTTTGGAATACTTGTGGACTATATTTACCTGAACTCAGCAGAATATCACACTTACCTGAGTTGGTGTAGCCATTTTACTAGTTACACATTCCTGATTGTCGTGAACCTTCAAACTGTTGATTAAAACCCTTGGAATCTTACTAACCTGTGTCTGACATTTTGAGTTTGCCAAGTGTGAACATGACACGGTAACAAAACTGGAAAAGTTATGTATTTCTAAAAAAAATGAGGGAAACCATCTGACAGTTCATTCAGTAAACTGACAAAAATTCAGTGATATGAGTAGTACATTATGAAAAGAGCATCCTGTCAGGGGCAGCGGTCAGGCCTGACAAAATGTAGCAAAACTTTTTAAAACTTAGTCAGAGGTGTGTTGAACTAGTTCAACACATTACACCAGCATTACACCAAGCATTACACCAATGGGAATTGATTGAGACTGTGCACTGGTATGATAATATGACTGGTTTTTATCCCTACTTATTGGGTAACACTTACGCTATATGGACAAAAGTATTGGGTCAACTACACATTGCAGCTACAGGAGCTTTTATGACATCCTATTTTAAATGCATAGGCATAACTATGGCATTGGTCTCCTTTTGCAGCTATAATCCATTCCTCTAGGAAGACTTTCTACAAGATTTTGAAGTGTGTCTGTGGGAATTTTTGCCCATTCATCGAGAAGAGCATTTGTGAGGTCAGATATTTATGTTGATGCGAGGGCTTGGCTTTGTGCACTGGGGAACGGTCATGCTTGAACAGAAAAGGATCTTCTCCAAACTGTTTTCACTAAGTTAGAAGCATGACATTGTCCACAATGTGGTGGTAAGCTGAAGCATTAAGATTTCCCTTCACTGGAAGTAAGAGACCCAGGCCAACCCCAGAAAAACAACCTCCACAGCATTATCCCTCCTCCACCAAACTTTACTGTTGGCACAATGCAGTCCTGGTATTCGCCAAACCCCAGACTCATCCACCAGACTGCCAGACAGAGAAGTACGATTCATCGTTCCCCAGAACTCATTTCCACTGCTCAAGAGCCCAGTGGCAGTGCACTTTACACCAGTCCATCCAATTGTGCTCAGTGATGTAAGGCTTGCATGCAGCTGCTCAGCCACTGAAACCCATGACATGAAGCTCCTGGCAAACAGTTTTTGTGCTGATGTTAATGCCAGAGGAGGTTTTGAACTCTCCATTCACTGAGTCAGGAGAGGTTTTGTGACTTTTACGCACTCAGTGACCTTGCTCTGTAACTTTACATGGTCTGCTATTTCATGGTTGAGTTCCTAAGTGCTTCCACTTTGCAATAATACCACTAACAGTTGATTGTGGAATATCTAGCAGGAAGGAAATTTCAGGAGTTGATTTGTGGCATCCTATTGCAGTGATGCCAGTGAAATCTTTAGCACAACCCATTCTTTTACAAATGTTCATTGAGGCAGACTGCATGGCTAGGTGCTTTTATACACCTGTGGTGACTAGACTGAATAAAATGCCTAAATTCCATGTTTAAGAGGTGTGGCCAAATACTCTTGTCCATATAGTGT
This sequence comes from Etroplus canarensis, assembly GCA_015106775.1. NCBI lineage: Eukaryota > Metazoa > Chordata > Actinopteri > Cichliformes > Cichlidae > Etroplus > Etroplus canarensis. The sequence goes on along the minus strand of VUQH01055347.1, from coordinate 4,671 downwards.
ATGATACACTCACTCAATGAGAAAAAACATACTTCAAAACCCACTGCACACCATTGAACACCATTATAATCAAACAATTCCTTCAACCTGGAAATGCTCAATAACATTACATACAGTACACAGGTTTTGGAGCAACATATGCTACCATCCTTCAACATCTTGCCTAGAAACAACCCTGCTTATTTCAGCAAAGCAATACCAAACCACAATCAGGAAGTATTACAGTAACATTGCTCCACAGTTAAAATGTCTGACTGCTAAAATGGCCTACTATCCATACCTTAAAAAATTGGGTGAAATAGGAGTAAGTTAAAATATAATAAAGGAACCCTTAAACAGTTAAGCACCTGAAAATTCTATATTAAGCAAGAATAGAAAAAAATTTGGCATTCAAAACTCCTGAGGTGCTATACATTTACAGAGTGCTGCTAAAATAAGAATTATACATGCAATGGTGAATAGCCATAATTTTTTAAACATGTTTCTGGCATAATGATAATAATAATAATATGTCTCATTTTTAATGTCTGATATATTTACCGTTCACACAGCACCTCAACGTTTTTAAAAATGAAGTTATACTACAATAACCTCAGTGAGGGCTTAAAAATTTGTTAGCATTTTTACCTGGTAAATTAAATGCGCTCAGAGTCAGCAATGTTTACAATCTCTTCGTTAAGCATACCCTTATATAAGCTTTAAACAACTTCCCACTGGACTATTGCTGATCTGGGCTACACTACTGCAGACTGCTGCAGATGGGAAAACACACTAGTATATAGGTGTGTGTGTGTGTGTGTGTGTGTGTGTGTGTGTGTAAAGCAGGAACTCTTACTTTGCCTGAAAAGCATTGTTGGTGCCCCTGTGGTCCAAGTCATGGCACACACAACCTACAATAAGTGCTAAGATCTCCACCTCCGTCAGAGTCTCCTGGAAACCTGCCGTCTGATTGGCACAGAGAATAGGAACACACACACATACACACACACACACACACACACACACATATTCCATGAGCACCAGAGCTGCATCTATTATTCTATTATTTTATGAAGCTGTAAGCAGCACATTGAATAAAAATGGAAAAACACTAAAACAGCAGCATCATCCAAAAAAATCTGTATCTTCCTAAAATGGGAGGACTGCAGCAACACAGCCAAACAATGAGATTTATGGCTTGGATGAATGGGTTCTGGAGGCCATGTGCTGAGTGAGTCACTATAGGTCAATGTGGGGATAGCGGCAACGATAGCAAGGCCCTCAGCCTACTCATTAAAACACATGGGAGAAGAGTGGAGGGGTCCAGAAGAGCTTACGCACTACTATTTCTTTTCCCTCTGCCAATAATCAATTCAGATGGGACGCCACGCATTAATGCTGCATTTGATTAAGTGAAGTACACTATGGTATTTGTGTAAGAGCTTGCGTGCATTTCTGCATGTCTATATGCATGTGTAAGTGTGTGAGAGAGTGTGTTACCCCAAGGACCTGATAAATTAAAAGGCCCACTGGAAAAGCAGAAGTAATTCTCTTGGGGTCTCAATTCAAACAAACACAGAACTGGCTGTTTGTACAGTTAATAATACAGTGAGTCATAATATAAATCTCGCTCGGATTTAAACATAGAGACAACTGAAATGTGATATGTACCAAAAACAATAAAAAGATTTTAATAATCTGAAGCACTAATCACTGGCTCATTTATCAGCTGCTCAGTTACAAGCTGACTAGTTGTGTTATGCCCATTCATATTCATGCAGGTGTACACCAAGACTATACTCTCTCTAACGTCGCTAATTTTTACTATGATACACTCAACTTTCTGTAGATAAATAATTGAAAAAAGTCCGTTATTTGAAATATAGCATCACTGTGATCAAAACTAAACACGCAGGTGTTGCAGAACAACACAAGAATCACATTGGTAGGTCGTTACTACTGATGGATCAAAGCATTAGCCACAGGATATATTTGTCTTTATTTTTGATATTTTCTAAAATCATTGCTTTTTGTTGTAGCTACAACAAACTGAGAAGTTTAGAGGGGAAATCCCTTGTCAAATGTGGCAAAAATCCCTAAGCTGTCAGTACTTCTTGAAAATTGTCCTAGTTCAAAAGGGTTGGGATCAGTAGTATAACTCATAACAATGCACTGTTTTATGTAAAAGCTTATCTGAATAGTGAAAGCATGGGATACCTCTAAAACACAGAGGAATAAGTAACAATACATCTACACTGTACATTGTGCACAGCTCTTGTGTAACCTCCACCTCATGTGTAAAAGCTTATGGTGGTGTTAGTTTAAATATAATGTCATATCCATGTACTATTTGTGTTTATTTAGATCAGTGTTGTCACTATGTCATATTTTCAATACATGATACATGATTTTGTGACCAAAATATTCACAATAAAATGAATGTCAATAAAAAATGAAGCCATACTTAAATGTCAAAAGCTGTAGTTTCTGGAATGGCCAGTTCAGGTTAGCTCCACGAGTAAATCATTTGCCACTAATATTCTTAACTTTACTGTTGACATGTTCATTGCCTGACATTAAAGATGCTGGTCTTTATAGGGGAGGTGACATTTTTTGTATGTAGACATTTTAACTATATCAGAGTTTAAAGCTATGCATTACTGGGAAGTGGCTGTTCTGCCAACACAGGCACCTGTAGCCAGTTGCTTTCTTGGGCTCACCTCTGCTGATTTGAGGCTTTGTAGTGGACCTCTTCTGATTTTTTTTAAAGAGACCAAATAACTCTTATACTGGTACACTTTTTTGGGGCATGGGTAGATCGTCAAGTTCTGACATGTCTTCGCGCGAACATAATTTTGCTTGACAGTATTACTAACATACTGTGGCATGAGCTAGGCCATTACTGCATTCTTATTTTTATTGGGATATGGATGGCTGCCAGCAACATCAAGCTGCATTACCAGCACCCACTGTATCGGAGTGTCAACCAGACAGTTACCAGCACCAGATAATTTAGAATTCTATAACTGCCGCATTATTAAAACAATATTAATATTTAATTGTTTAAACATTCCATTTATTGTCATTAATACCAATATATATCTCAACAGTCCTCATTTCTTCACTGCTGCTCTAGTCAACTTTCTTAAAGCATTATTTTTCAGCGAACTAACTGTATGAAGATTTTGTTGAAAATCGTCAATGCCTTACTGTTGCTGATTGGAACAGGTTATGATTAATAGCTAGTGTGATGTTTACCGTCAACATGGCAAACATGCACTGGCAGACGTTGAATGCATGTCTCCAGTTGTGATAGAGAACCATTCTGTAGTTTTTTCTGACAGTCAGAAGCCATCTGCACAGTGTCTGGAGGGGAAGACAGGCAGAGAGATAAGCACATGGGTCAGCGATCATCATGTGGGTACAAAACACTGTTCAGGGCAAATTCAATCAAGTATTAAAGTAAAGGAATTAAGGCAGAGAAATTTAGCGGCCTCACCTCATAGTCAATCTTAAATTTCTGCACCATTCCTAATTCCATAAACATTCTTAAAGCTGCTGTTATCATGGCGTCAACGTCCAGAGAGAAATCATCAAAGGAGAGCTTATCAATGCCCAGCTCGCAGACCAGGGGGATGTTAGCAGCCTGTTTCACCACAGTCAGAGAAAACATACAGGAGGAATGAGAGTATGAGTTCAAAGTGCAGAAATAGATGAAGAGGTCAGAGCATGCTGTGCCATTTTCAGATGTTATGAGGAAATATAAAGACATGGTAATTAAGACTCTGAGGCCTCATTTGGAGGTTTAAGATTAATGAGGGGGTTCTACTAGAGGATTTCACTACTGTTTTCTTTAGCCTACTGACAAATGCTGCAATAATAATCATCAGAAGCTTTTCCATTGTTATTCAAATAAATTACTGACTAGATTTCACTTAGGCCTATTCATATTGAAATATGTCTTCTATCTTTAATGTGTTCTAATAAGCACAATGTCTATCTGAGCATGACATGTCCTCATTGACTAAAGTCAGCATTTATAGAGGGGCCATTCTGAGTTTGTGATTAAATCTATCTTAGCAGAGTTACTGTTTCTGTAAAGTAGTGTTTCTCTTCCCTCACTCTTCACTCTCTTCTCTAACAACCACCAGAGTCCAATGTTTCCTGCACAAACATTTGCCTTTCTGGTGAGCAGGTATTCTCCTTTTCTTAATTCATAACCCTGGGTTATAAAATGCCAGCCAGGTTTGTTTGCCACTGCCTTTTGCACACCAATGGAATCCCAGACAAGTGTACTCAACAAGGCTCCTTATGTAGAGCAGTTATGAAAGAAAGTGGGGGGAAAAGCAGAAGCAGAGAGTGGTGCTGCATGAGGGGGCTGAAAGATCACACAGGCACACTAGAGAGCAGAGATCCTACTATGCAGTCATGGCCACAGGGGAAAATCCTAAACATGAAAGTGCAGGAAAATAGGTCATATCTATATTTCAGAAATGTCCTGCCAATTAAAAATGCAGTCATTTTCCATATTTTCATCTTTATCAATAATGCATTGTGAATGAATGCTTATTGATTGGAGTAATCCATTTCAAATGCCACAATTAGTTGATATTCACTGGGGAATTCTCAGCCCATATTATGCTTGTGTGCTGCTGCAGTTCTTTAGAGAAGCTGAAGTCTATAAGACAGGCG
>VUQH01055345.1:0-24430 GCA_015106775.1 Etroplus canarensis | reverse complement strand
GATCCCTGATGTGATCCCACCCCCACCTTGAACCCATCTGTCATGCCTACTGCATGAATGTTGTTAGAGCATATGCCCCACAAGTTGGATGCCATATGCTCTAACAACATTCAACATCACACCTTCAGTTTCCAGCTTCAAAGTCATAATTCTATCTGACACTCTCTTCACCTCCAGAACACTCTTCACATACTCTTCCTTCAAGCTTACACCTACTCCATTTCTCTTCCTACCTACACCATAGTAGAACAGTTTGAATCCACCTTCGATGTTCCTAGCCTTGCTTCCCCTCCACCTGGTTTCTTGCACACAATATATCTACCTTCCTTCTCTCCATCATATCAGCCAGCTCTCTCCATTTACCAGTCACAGTCCCTACTTTCACCTCCACCCTCCTACCTTTCCTTCTCTCTCTCTGCCTCCTAACACGCTTTCCCCTCTCCCCCTCCTTGGTCTTTGGCCAACAGTAGCATAGTTTCCACCGGCACCCTGTTGGCTAACAGCACAGGAGGCGGTCACTGTTAACCCGGGCTGTGACCGATCTGGTATGGAAGTCGTGTTATGAATCCGCATATTAGATTTGGCAAAGATTTTATGCCGGATGCCCCTCCTGATGCAACCCTCACCATTTACCCGGGCTTGGGACCGGCACTAGGAGTACACTAGTTATTTAGTATAATGTTAAAATACCTTATCTAAAACTAGTCAAAGCCTTGAGGGATCATTGTTCCTTTCTTCCAGCAATCTGACTGGTCAGGGTTGGGCTGATTAACCTGCTTTGGTATAGGTTAGACTTACATTCTACTTTTAATAACTTTAGGAACCATAAGTAGGCCTGCACTCTGAGAGTGCAGCGCTCTATTGGGAAAATATAGTGAGGTCTTTAAGATAAGATAGGGCCTGATTGTTTAAGACTTTGTAAGTGAGTAGAAGGATTTTAGCATGAGGTGGTGCCTGAACCCTACAGAGGTTGCACAGCATGCCTGACCATGTCCCAACATAGTCAGGCATGCATACAAGCACATGGGGGCTATACACACTACTGAGTCCATTTCGGAGTTGCTGCAATGAAATTTCAGCAAAATATACTCACCTGCCGTATTATTTTTTTCACTTTGATTTTCATTGTGTCTTTGAATTCAGCTTCTGTAGGGTGATAATTTTTAATTTCCATGAAATGATGCACAATCCCTTCATTCCTAACACATTACCCAATCTATATCAGTATAGATATATAGCATGATTTCTTTCCAATTGAGATCTGGTGTGTTTTCACAGTGTTCCTTTAATTTTTTCAGCAGTGTATTATTGCAATGCTAATCACATTTTGTGGTGCAGTCTCTGGAATGAATGGAAAGGTTGCTCTTTGGGAAACAGTTATTTCTTCACAGGAGACTTCCTTTTAACATAGGAGTCTTTAAATAAATAATAGGGATAAGTACGAGTAACTTGTTCAAATGCCAGACTAAAAGATTAGGCTAAATCTCAGGCAAGAATATAATTTATAAAACCCACCAAGCCAGGCTTTTAATACTCAAGTCTTGTTTTCACCAATAATAAAATTATAATCAAAAACATAAACAGGCAAACTTAAGTATGACACATTTAAATATGATCACCAGTATTAAAATATATATTTAGGTGATCATATTATTCCTGGCTAATTAATGACTGTATACACTACCAGTCAAAAGTTTGGACACGCTTGGCCAAGCATGACCAGACTTTTGACTGGTAGTGCAAGGCTGGAATAGTAAGTGGTGTTACAAAAGAAACAGCTTCAGGAATATGGTGAAACTAATTAGGTCAATTGGCAACAGGCCGTAATGTGATCGGGTATAAAACAATCACCTTAGAGAGACAGAGTCTCTCAGAAGTAAAGATGGGTAGAGGTTCAGCAATCTGCCAGAAACTGCTTTCAGATTGTGAGGCAATTTTAGAAATATGTTCCTCAATGTAAAAATGGAAAGACATTTGATTTGCCATCATCTCCAGTACATGATATGATCAAAAGAATCAGAGAATCTTGAGATATCTCTGTGTGCAGGCAACACAGCCAAAAACCAATACTGGATGCTTGTGATCTTTGAGCCGTCAGGCCTTCAGGCAGTATTGCATTGCAAACAGACATAATTCTGTCATGGAAATCACTGCATGGGCTCAGAAAACCTTTCAGAAATGGAGGTCTGTGAACAGAGTTTGCTGTATCATCCAGAAATATACACTACCAGTCAAGAGTCTGGACAGGCTTGGCCATACTCCACTATGGCCAAGCCTGTCCAAACTTTCGACTGGTAGTGTATGTTGAAAAAATAAAATCTAAAAATGTTGGCTGAAAGCAGTACAGTGAGAAAAGTTGGAAAAAAACATTCCCCATTGATTCATTAAGAGGAAGGTGTCATGATACAGCCAAGAACAAGCAAGTTCATTTTCCAACAGCACTGTACTTCAGTTATTAGTGCCTGAATATCTGTTATAACCTGTGGCTGACAGCAGGTTGTGCTCTCATCCTGCTGGTGTCATTCATTCAAAAGCCAATCGTCCATAAAAAGTGTTCATAAATTCAGGTAGTCATGATCTAATCAAAACATCAAGAAATCAAGCATCAAAGAATGATGTCCTTAAGTGTTTTTCTTTATTATTTCCATGGGCTTACTGAGAAGAGAAATTTAATTAAGATTTAGTGTTTGTGTGTTACTGCAACCTTGGGTAGAAATTACAAGGCAACAAGGAGGTGTAACTTTCCTGTTTTGTCCTCATTAATGCATCTCTGTAAATATGTAACTATGCCATGTAAATTAATATTGCATGCAGTCAAAAGAATTGATTTGATCATACACAGAAAACAATGCATTTTAAAAATGTACCAGTGATTTGATCCACTTAACTCCTTTACTTTGCAAACTGTAAAAAAAAGGATACTTGAGACACTGTTTAATTTTAGTAGTTGGTAAAATTAAAATGGTAAATGATAAATGGAGTGGTGCTCAGATAGCACTTTTCTACTCTAACTGAGCGCTCAAAGTGCTATTTACTACAAGCCTCATTCGCCCATGCACACACACATTTACAGAGCTCTTTATGCTATGCCTTTAAGCACATTTAACAATCATGCACACATTCACAGTCTGATGGATGCATTGGGAGCAATTTGAGGTTCAGTATCTTGCCCAGGGATACTTTGGCATGTAGTCAGGGATCGAATCGCCAACCTTCCTGTTGGAAGATGACCCGCTCTACCTCCTGGGCCACAGCCGCCTCTTGTATTGATTAGCTGCTATATTATTATAGAGCAACTATGTCTTATAATGTGTGTTTATGGAGGAAGGAGGTCTATGCACATTGAAATAATTACAGCCAATAGAACTGGTTGAAAGAATAGGTTGACCACAGAGTAGACATACAGATTAGGTGTATAAAGTAACTGGACTGAAATGGAACTATTCAGGAAATACTCACACTCCATTGCTGCTGAGAAGTTGCATAGGTATAAAATATTACAACATTTGTAAAAACTTGAACAGTCAGCTAAGAATAAAATATATCCTCTTGAATTCGGAGTTTTGACTGTTGGGAGTAGCTGAGTAGCTGAGTCTTTCAGTTCTCAGTACCCTTGTACGTTAATAAGGCCAACCTGAAAATAAAATCTGTAGAAAAGTAGGACACTGTGAGGACATGCTGAGGCTGCTGCATTATGGGATGGTCGTAAATACAGTATAGGTAGAATACACTGTGAGTCACTCTGTCCCCTCATCAGCTTGGTGGTCAGGCTCACACAGAAGAGCACAAAACCTCCGCAGAGATTTTCTGATTTGCACAAAGAAACACGACATGGACTCAAAGGTAAGCTTTGAATTCCATAAAAAAACAAGCTATTTCAGTTCTTTGAGTACTTAAGTATATTATACTTAATTGATTGCACAAAAAATCACTTAAACAGTTTATAATGCTGTAGTTCTGTCATTCTATGACTTGTTTACTGAATGCACCACTTCTCGAACGCATAACCTCACAGTAAGGTTGGTCTTCACACTCTTTCCCTGGTAACAACAATCCTTTTGCTTACATAAATAAAAAATAGTCGAATGTTTAACTGTTTGGGACAGAAAAAACCTGTGAATATTTATTTGGACAGTATTTTAAGGACACTTAGTGATCTAAGCCTCACTAGTCCTTCAAACAAGATACCAAATTATCACCTTGGTTCAATACTCAAAAGAGGCATGAATGAAGGCACAAGTGAAGAAGATACTCCGGAAACTATATTTTTGTGTGTGTTAACAGCAGGGTTTCTTATATAACTCAGGTATGATATTTGCAAAAACATTAAACATTTTTAAATATTTAGAGCTGCTCAGTCTTTTTTTGAAGTACTTTGCCATCTTAAAATTAATCATGTTTGCACTTTCTTTCACTTGTAAGGTCTTAAGTTGTTTTTTAAGGTAGGTATCTAACCTCCTGAGACCTGAGCTCTTTTTGGGATTAATGGGATGCAACAGGTCTAGGTATAATCTCTAGAAAAGATAAATGCAATTTCTCCACATGAGGATGTATGGTCTCAGGAGGTTAGGATAAACACAATATTTTAAAATATATTTAACCAAAATTGCATGTGAATGTTGTGTTTCATGTTGTTCTCCTCATAAAACATGTTAAATATGCCAAAAGAATGTAAGCCAAATCCAGTGGCCAAATACATTTTCCATATGGCCATCTTTACACTGAATGGCACAGTATATTTTTTTGTATGTGGGTGTGTGCTTATTCAAAGAGGAGGGGTCCTCTTTAAAGATTGAAGAGATCCTAGAAATCCCTCAGTCACTGCATAATGGATTGCATTATGCAAATGGACCTTTATCCATAATGCTCTCTTATGTCACTGCGTGTTTTGGCTGATCTTGAGGTAGTAATGTAAGAAGTCTTTGTTGATGCCTACAGGAAGCAATGTTAAATTTTAAAGAGAATGAATGAGAGGGCAACATTACGTGTGTCACAACCATGCCAGCTAAACCACAAGAACACCAGAGCATCAGATATAATCTCTATTGATAAAACCACACTTGGTATTGGAAAGTATAGACTTGCTTTTTTGGTGCCTTCCGACATCACCTCTCTTTGGTAATTTCCCATCAGCTCTTTATAGTACTAACTGAACTAATTTAACCTCTTACATACACCAGCTTAGTTTAGGTTTGCGTGGTGTTTAAGCCAAATGATAAGTATGCTTTTTTTCTAGAAGATGTCACCTTTCAAATGATGTCTTGCCTAGATTTTAATCTTACACTTTTTCTATTAAATACTTTTGTATTGGGGAATCCATAATAGATAAAAACTTTATTAAAAGGGGTGACTGCAAAAATACCTTTACTCCAACCATAAGCAAAATGTTGCTAATCTGATGGATGTTAATAGTTCAAAATATAAAGTAAAAATATATTTAAAAATGTTTTTGCATCACTTAGCTATATTATTTTCAACAGCTAATAGCTGGCATAAAATTGTAATTATATTAAATCAGTCCAGTTATTTTAGATAATTGCTTGAAGTCAATTGTTAATTTTAATGTGTAACTTAAAAACTTTTTCCAAACTAGTCTGCTCATTCTCTCTCTATTGAACAGCCAGTAATTAGTTTGAAATGTATCTGCCTAATCAAAGATCAGTAATCGAATACCTGTGCTGTAATTTTGTGGGGTGAGAAGGGGTCTTTGGGGGGATAAAATTACTACATCCTTGTATTACATACCTGCACACACACATGCACATACACACTGTCCCTTAAACACACAGCATAGCTGTTCAACACTAAGGTGAAGCGATGAATGAATGTTTGCTGCCTGGGCTCCATCAATGTTTAAACAGCCCAGTGCTTCCATAGCCAGGTAGCTCATTACTGCCTCATTACCAACAATGCAAGGACTCCAGCCCAGCAGAAAGCAGCAGTGTCACCCTCCTCCGCCTTTTAAACCGCTCTGTCCCAGGTTTTGGTACCAGGCCTGCTCCAAGCCAGTATTTGGATTAGGGACCAGTGAGCATCAAATGAGAGAATAGATTACCGGTTACATAACTCTGCTGATTTGAAGAAACTCCACTATGGGAGAACTCCTTAATGGCTAAAACTGCTTTCCTGGGCTGTGTATACCTGTGGACTAAAGTTCAGTGTCATTTGGATTATTAAGTTCATCACACAGTATTGACTCAACAATGACGCACATGGCTTTGGAAGTAAAGGAGGTAAATGGCAAGTTTGTGTAACTAAACTTGGCTACAGTTGTTTCAAAGCCACTACAGTTTTTAACTCAAGTAAAACGTGTCTTTTTCTTGGGGCTATGTCATGATTATTTTAATCTTCTCGCTATATCACACAGCATAACATAAAACGTTTTACATGCATGGATCAGTCAACAGAAAATGATCACCCAACATGGTTTTGGTGTAGTAGCCCCACTCTTAAGTGTTTTTCACTGACACAGCTCTAATTAATATTCTTTATAGTTGCTGAGGCAGGTGACAGTTTGTGTGAAAAAGTTGTAAAAGCACTTCACATGACTTCCTCAGCACCAAACAGACAAAATATTAGCAATTAACTGGTGAACATAGTGGAGCATTTAGTGCCTTAAGAGAAAGATATTTGCCCCAGTGTGTAGTGTAGAAAAAAATGCAAATCAACTGGATAAATTGGAGTTTAAATAAGATGTGGTGTATGCGTGTCTGTGTGTGTGTTTATATATTTGTATTTCTCATGTTGTGGAAACAGAGTTAGAGTGACCAAAGTTAGGGTGAAAATTAGAGTTGGACAACTAGAGAATATGATATGAAAAGGTCAGTATTAAAATCTTATGTGTTGCAAATATATAACTGTATACTCTGTAAGTATGCTTCTACCTGCTCCAGTAAAGAGTACCGGAGGGATAAGCTATCAGAGCCATGCAGAACTTCCATTATTATTTCTTTTCTTTAAATGAGTTGTGCAATGTTGTCATAAGTTGTGGAAACAGGAAAAATAAAAGACTTAGACTCAAAGAAGAGCAAATACTGTAAATCACATGGCAAGAAATACAGCTTTAAATAAATGCTAATCATTATGCTGTATATCTTTTATCAAGAGAAAAAAGCCAACAGTTTACTAATAGGTTCAAACCAGTAGCTTGGCTCCAGATTGAACATAAGTGAATTGTGTATTCAGCTTGTTTAACCGCCCCTGAAAGAGGCAAAAAAGACTGACATATGCTGCCTTAAATTAAAGCTCTGCTTACTGTCCCAATTAGTAATGCATTTTAGTAAAATCTTTACTTTCCCAAGATGCGAGAATATATCTAAAGAGGGCATTCAGTTCATATATTGTTACTGTATGCTGTATGTGTGAAACAGTACCAACAGAGGAGGTATAGTACTTGATTGGTACGGTGGAGGCCTGTTCAAGGTCAGGTTTCTCTAGACACTTGGAGCCCCTTAAATGTGTGTTGCCCTGGGTGATGCATGGTGTCAGTCAATGACCCACGAGGAGTGCTATCTCTTTCAGGAGCCTAACTGCCACTTTATGGCTGCGTAACAGTATCATGCACCATACTGGATAGACAGGGACAATGGAGTGTCCTCTCAGGTGATGGTCTCCTGGTCAGATAAGCTTTCCTGTTCAAATGTGGTGTTTACTGTAGGTGCTTATTTCATACTTCATATTGGCCTGACTATGTTTTGTTCAGTTATGTTCATCTCATTGTCCAGCTGTCTAGTTCAAATCAGATGGCAGTGTTGCAGAGAAAGTCAACTTTTTATCTATTGCTTCTTTGCTTTTGTCCATCCTCTTACACATGATGTGTGTTCATCAGAGGTCAGATTTCCTTTGAGTGGCAGAAAATCTCTGCTCTGCACTCACTACTATCATTGATGTTATATTTTAGATTGCCATCACCATGTAAGAGTCTAGTTCATGCTCAACAAATGAATTACACTGAATATCTCGTCATTATGTCAGCTATTAGTGGATGGGATATATTAGGCAACATCTGAGTTTGTCCTCAAAGTTAGTGTTAGAAGTAGGGACAATGGGCAAGTTTAAGGATTTGAGTGAGTTTAATAAGGGCCAAAGTGTGATGGCTAGATGACTGGGGGAGAGCATTTTCAAAACTAGCTCTTGTGGGGTGACCCTGGCCTGCAGTGGTCAGTATCTATCAAAAGTGGTCCAAGGAAATAACAGTGGTGAACCAGTCGAGTCCATACCTTGATGGTCAGGGCTATTTTTGCAGCAAAAGGGGGACCAACACAATATTAGACAGGTGGTCATAATGTTATGCCTGATTGGTGTATATACACAATATACAAAACGCACAATACACAGACAACTTTTATATACAACACATAAAGAATGTAAACAAAAAGAAATTTTTCAAGAATACATTTTCTAGCTGACCACTGGAGTCAAGGATCATCCCCACTCAGATCGGCTTGGCAAATAGCTATAGTTTAGCTATAGTTGAATGACCAGAAATGTGTCCTACTTGGTTTGCAGTTCTCTTGTGATTCCCTGTCTGTGGGAATGCAAGAGTCCAATTTGGGCTAAAGTGTAAATTTAATTTTTTCATGAGAGGATTAGCATTAGGCTCCATGCAGGTATCTTTTTAACCTCCAATCTGTCCTGGCTTTATTAACCTGTGCAACAAATGCACAGGTGTCCTCCAAGAGGAATTTTAATACAAATTCAAATTTTGTATGATTTTGGTAAAAAAAATTGGAGCTAATCCACTCAACCATAACAAGTCAGTTCAAAATCTCACGTAGATAAGTTGGATTGAGATCTGGTAACTGTGAAAGCCACAACATAACGATTTACATAATTTTGATAATGATCAAATATACAGATAGGGCATTGCAATCCTGGAAGAGACATGCCTACAGGAATAAAAATGTTTCATTGTGGAATAAAGGTGACTCTTTTTCCTAAGAGAACAATTGGACCCGAACCATGTTGACAAAATAACGCCCACACAGCAATTCAAAGCCACCGGATCCTCACACTCTAGAGGTTAAGGGTTCAAGTTTTCCTTTTAATTTGTCACCCCTATTCTATCCACAAGCATAGATGCCACCCGCACACAGATACATATTTAGAATGACATTTACTTCCTTTGTTGCACACTCACTACATTATTGATGGTTTCCTATCAAAGGAAGTAGAGAGTGTAATCTATCAAAGTTTCCTGTGTTCCCTTCAATAAAATCCAGATGTTCAGTTCAGTTCAGTTCAGAAAAGATACCTGGAGGTACATGCATCAAGGATCTTAACAGTAGGTGATTTTTTTCTGTTTCAATGATCATATATTTACATGGCGTTTTCAGGAAAAGATTTTATGTGATTTGGGTCTGTAGATCAACAGCTTGTTTCAGTGGAAAATGAGCTGTCATTCTCTGTTACTTTGACTTGGTGACAGGTCAGCTTGGCAGTGATGTGAGCCGAACTACTGGAGCATAGGCTCTTTCATAGCAGCGCCGTAATTAAAGTGCATTGATGTGCTGATGGTTTTACCAGGCATAAAATTAGTTGTGCATTAAGAAACAGAACATAGCCTTTAAATATGCATTTTAAATTTACTGCTACTAATGAAAGCATTTAGCAATAGCATTAGCTAGGATTTAGTTTGGGTGAACTTTTGGGTATTCACTTTGTACTTGTCATGAAGAAGATTGATAGCTATTTACAAAACTGTAAGAGGAGATTAGATAGTGGTGGCTGAAATTAGATTCACCATGAGCATAGAGGATGTTGCCAAGGCCACAAACAGCTCTGACTGGAAGTCACAGATATAGGGACAAATATTCAGGAAATGAATTGCCCACTGGGAAATTTACAGTATATCTTTAGCTGACATGACAGTAGGTACATGTGTATGTGTGTGTGTGTGTGTGTGTGTGTGTGTGTGTGTGTGCTCTTCAGTGATAAAAACCTCAACAAAAGCAGGATAATTTTTGAACTGATACAAAGGAAAAAGCTTGGGCGTGTGTCCTATTTGGACAGAGGTGCTTAAAATAGCATGGTAACTGCACTGCAATCGTTAAAATTACTAAACGATCGTGAATTAATATGTGAAATGTAAATAGCACAAAAAAACTGACTGTAAATAGCCAGGAAATTCATTATGTTTTTCACCTAATAATTTGAATGTAATTTCACAAATATGTAATTTTTTATATAATAGACAAAACACTAATGATCAATTGAATAAGATTTATTTTACATGGGCAAGACATTGGTGCAGTGGTCAGCACTGTTGCATCATGACAAAAAGATTTGGGTTTAAATCCGCTGGCTGGATGAGGCCCATCTATGTGGAGTTTTCATGGACTCTGTGTTTTCCGTAAATTGGATAATTAGAAGAAAATTGATGTTTTTACTTATTACATAAAATTACATTATAAAACCCACACTAATGCTGCTGTACAATTCTGCAATTTTAAGCCTGATTATTTGTTTTACTGCAGCATTTGACCATATTTATAGGTAATTTCCCAATTTTTAAAATAATTATTTTGTAATTATCTTTAATTACTTTTATAATACCTCAGAATATACACATTTTGGTGTAAATCTAAAGCTACAAATTGCATTTTAATTATGAAAATTTCTGCATATTTATGATATTGTAAATTTCTTATGCAGAGTTGAATAGTAAATAGACTTCAAAAATGAAATCTCCTTTGCAGCATTAACTCCTTTATTATAACTCCGAGGCAAAAATGTTCAAAGCATACAGGCACCAATGTCTTCATGATACACACAGCACACCCACTGAGAGACATTCACAGACTGACATCAAGGAAACCTAAACTTAAACTTTAAAGGTGTCCCAATAGGCACTTCAAGGTACCTTCATCCTTTGAAGGTGACATCAAGGTACAACAATTTTGCATACACGTACTTCTTCTTCTTCTTCTTGTAAATTTTATTGGCAGTTGGCAAACAACAAAATAGTGCATTACCGCCACCAACTAGTATCCCGTCGACCCGTGTCATCCTTGCGCAGGGCCCACAACCCCGGCGTCCTGTTAGAATACTGTTTTTTATAACAAAATAATGTAAAGTTATTGGCCCTGACAGGTGGAGGAGACAGAAAAGAAAGAAAGAAGTAAGGTAAACTAAAGATACAAAAGAGGAAATTGCAATAAATGTGTATAACATGACAACCAATGGCATATGTTAGTGTAAGTGTATACAGTATGTGTGAGTGGGTCGCTGTGAGAGCTGGTAACATTTAATGTCACTGATGTGCTCTTTTTTTTGGCATAGAGCCTGGAGGAGCGGTGTAACCGTATCCTAAGAAACATGGAGGCCTCCCTGACAGCCCGGGATCGCGTTGGCATCCAGGATTTTGTTCTCCTGGACGCCCACACAAGTGAGACTGCCTTCCTGGACAACCTGAGGAAACGGTTCCATGAGAATCTAATTTACGTGAGTCTTTCCTGTGTAGTGCCATTTTGGTTAACCTGACTCTTTCCCTCACTCTAATTAAACATCATGTCCTCAACCTTCAACCCTACAATGTCCTAATGCTGCATTGGCTTCTGCTGAATTGGACTCCTTGTGTTTGCTGAAACAGCAGCTCTAGTTCTTTTCATTTGCAGAGCGAGCACTCTAAGGGTCAGTGCTATCCACTGGATCATGACAAGTGATTATCTAAACTTACTTCTTTTGATAAGGATACACTGACACCATGTTGCTGGGAGCGTTTGCATAATATCATGTAATGTTTAAGAAAAACAGTCTGTATTATCAAATCTACAAGCGTTGCAGACCATAAGTTATTTTTCTTGTCTTTCTCTGCAGACCTACATTGGGACTCTCCTTGTGTCAGTCAACCCATATAAAGAATTAGACATTTACAGCAAGAAGCAAATGGATACCTACATGGGAGTTAACTTCTTTGAGCTGCCACCTCATATGTAAGATTTTTATTTTTGTATGTGTAGTAACGTGAATTTCTCATAGACTAAGAGCTGCATACGCACTCAGACAAAGGTACCTGCTATTGAGTGCTAACATACACACTCAATGACCATTTTATTGGGTACACCTTCTTGTTGTCTGGTTGGACCCTCTTTTACCTTCAGAACTGCCTTACTTGTGCAAATCAGTTGCACATCCATGATACGAATCTCCCATTCCACCACTTCCAAAAAGTGCTCTATTGGACTGAGACTGTGGAAGCCATTTGAGTACAGTGAACTCAATGCCATGTACAAGAAACCAGCTTGAGATGATGTTTGAGCTTTGTGACATTCAAGCAGCCTTCAGAAAATGGGCACACTGTGGTCATAAACAGATGGATATGGCAAGCAACAATACTCAGGTCGACTGTAGAGTTTAAACGATTCTCAGCTTGTACTAAGGGGCCCAAAGTGTGCCAAGAAAATGTCACCCACAACATTACACCAGCACCAGCAGCCTAAACTTTTGATGTAAGGTAGGATGGATCCATGCTTTCATGTTGTTTTCTCTAAATACTAATTCTAATGTTGCAGTAAAAATTGAGACTAAACACATCAGGCAATGTTTTTCCAATCTATTATTGCTAAATTTTGGTGAGCCCGTGTGAACTGTAGCTTTGGTTTCCTGTTCTTAGCCAACAAGAGTGGCACTCTGTGTGGTCTTCTTCTGTTGTAGCCCACTTGCTTCAAGGTTTGACATGCCAAGTGTTTAGAGATGCTCTTCTGCATACCTTGGTTGTAACAAGTGATTATTTAAGTCACTGTTGCCTTCCTATCAGCTTGAAGCAGTCTGGCCGTTTCCTCTGACTTGTCACCTTTTTGAACCATTCTCTGTAAACCCTAAAGATAGTTGTGTAGGAAAATCCCTGTAAATCAGCAGTTTCTGAAATACCAACAGCCATGCCATGTTCAGTCACTTTAATGGCCTTTCTTCCCTATTCTGACAGGCATTTTGATTTTCAGCAGGTCATCTTGACTATGTCTACATTACTAACTGCATGGAGCTGCTGCCATATGATTGGCTGAAATGTGATGAAATGCTACAGTTTTGTTCATTATAAAAAAGAAGCAGACGTCGTGGACGGCATTCTATATTATTGGACTGGATGGAGTGCTGTAAAATGTGTTAAAGGCAGTAATATTCCACAATGGATAAATTGTAATAACTTACTGTAGTTTGCAGTGTGATTAAGCAGCCTCGGTAATTAGTTTTTGTGCTGATTACAAAATATGAGTATGTTAAAATAAGATGTTAACATATAAGCGCTAAAAATAACCTGTTAGTGTTGTGATTTTGATTATGTTTGCATGCTTGATTGCACTTGCACAAAACATCTCAGTGCAGCCTCAAAGACCTCACTGAATTGATAAATCATAGAACTGCATAACACTATAAACCCTGTCCCTCTCTCTCTCCCTCACTCACTCATAAACACACACACACACACACACACACACACATACACACACACAATCTGCACTACCTCAACCGCTGCTACAGCACATCACTTCTTTTTCTTTCGGCGCTAGTGTCTTGTTCTTGTGTTGTCTGTTCATTGTGCCTTTCTTGTATACTGTTTTGCACAATTTTGGATTTTTGCAGTATGTTCATCTGGTTTAGATGGAAAAGGGTTTTGTTCTTTGCGTTGTTTGCAACTATTGCACTACGTTGCACACGTTGCACTTTATTTATTTTTAAATTTTAAACTGTGAAAAAACAAACAAACAAAAAAAAAACTAGTCCTACCTCTGTTCTTTGTATTGATACCTTCTGTCATATGTCTATATGTTTATATGTTGCACCATATAAACATATGGAGAAATGCTATCTCATTTCACTATGTTCTGCGTCAGCTATATGTGGTTGAAATGACAATAAAGCTCTTGAATCTTGAAATTGTGTCACATTTTAGAGGAAATTTGATTTTACCGGTCTCTAACCTGTACTTTCAGTTATGCACTGGCGGACAATGTCTTTCGTACCATGATGTCTGAGTTCAACAACCACTTCATCCTCATCTCAGGGGAGAGTGGGGCCGGAAAGACTGAGGCCTCCAAGAAAATCCTTCAGTTCTATGCTGTCAGCTGTCCAAGTACCAAAGTCCTGAACAGTGTTCGTGACAGACTACTTCTTTCTAATCCAGTGCTTGAGGTCAGTGACATGGATATATGTGTTAAAGGTTGTGCTTTGTTTTTTAAATTTTGCAATTTGTTGCCTCTTGATTTAAAATTTTTAGGCTTTCGGAAATGCCAAAACCCTAAAGAATGACAACTCGAGCCGCTTTGGAAAATACATGGACATCCAGTTTGACCACCAGGTAGACAAATAATCACGTTACAGTGCATACAGTATGCACTGACTTCAGGCATTGATGTTAAGGCTAAGACTAAGCCTTTCTCTTTCAGGGTGGTGCAGTTGGTGGTCACATCCTCAGTTACCTGCTGGAGAAGTCCCGTGTGGCCCACCAGAACCATGGTGAAAGAAACTTCCACATTTTCTACCAGCTGGTGGAAGGAGGAGAGGAAGATCTGCTCCGCTGGCTTGGTCTGGAGAGAAACTGCAAGCACTACCGTTATTTGGTGCAGGTCAGATAGAGAAAAACCACTAAATTTATGTTATAAATAAAAAAACTTTACAGAATGTTTTCATTGACTTCTTCAGGGGGATTGTGCCAAAGTCAGCTCTATCAATGACAAAAGCAATTGGAAGACTGTGCAGAAAGCCCTGTCTGTCATAGACTTCAGTGAAATTAATATTGAGGTGAGGCTGAACAGTAAATCTTTGTACAGTGACACTAGATGCTTTAACTGGAAAAATGCACAGGTGAATTTACTGGTGATTCATTAATGCTATTTGTCTCTGGGCTTAATGCAGAACCTCTTTGGAATTATTGCCAGTGTGCTCCACTTAGGGAATATCAAGTTTGAGGCAGATGCTCGAGGTTATGCCACTCTTACTAACAACCAGGAGATGCAATGGGTGTCAAAGGTTAATATCAAACAAACTGTAGATCATAAATTTTTTGTCTCCCTTTATGCAACTTTCTGATGATACCATAAAAAAATTTGATGTTATATGCTTACCTTTTGCTTTTCTTTTCCTTAGCTGTTGGGGATTCCTAACCATGTGCTACAACAGGGCTTAACCCACAGAAAGATTGAAGCCAAATCAGAGGAGGTAACTTTGTACATTAAGTTATGACAGAATTAAACTTTTTTGCAATATGAATTTACAATTAGTAATATACATTATCCTGATGTTAAAGGTTCTCAGTCCCTTCTCTGTGGACCATGCAGTATATGCCAGGGATGCCCTTGCCAAAGCCATTTATGGCCGCACTTTCAGCTGGCTGGTTAACAAGATCAATGAGTCATTAGCTAACAAGGTAAGCAACAAAGTAGTCACTTTACTATCCACACAGGGTAGCCATCCTGAGGTAGCAGTTTGATTGATGGTGATTCGGAAAACATCTTGTTTGAAATTTTGTCAACAATTTAGCTTTGGGCGGATATTCTCTCCACTGTATGATTTTATTGGTTCAAAGTAACATCAGCACATGAATTTGAAATGCATCAGAGATATTTGTTTATGTCAGTGGTTTTTAAACATTTTTTGGCGTGCCACACTTCAGAAAACAAAAAGTGTTCATGCCCTACACAAAAAAAATATGCCCCACACTTCACAACTTTATCAATCACTAACAATAAAAAAGGGTCCACACTGAATTTTACCTAAATAAAGGTATATACCATAGCTCAAAAGCACTGGCAAACTCATATTTGTTTCTTTTTCCTAAAAAAAAAAATCATGTCTTTTCACCTTAGTTTCATGTCATATTGTTCACCTGGTTGTCAACATCTCACCAGCAGTGACTCCATGCCCCACCAGGGGAGCCTGCCCCACAGTTTGAGAACCATTGGTCTATGGAGTGTCTAATCTAAAAGTCAAAAACATAATCCTGATATATGTGTATATTTTTATATGAAGGACTCCTCCAGGAAGACAGTGATTGGTTTGCTGGACATCTATGGGTTTGAGGTTTTCAACATAAACAGGTGAGACCATGCACAGATGAGCTGATTCTTCAACAGCAAATGAAATTGTAATACTGACAGAACCTTCCATTTTTTGAATAGCTTTGAACAGTTTTGCATTAACTACTGCAACGAGAAGTTGCAGCAGCTTTTTATCCAGTTGACCCTCAAATCAGAGCAAGAGGAGTACGAGATGGAAGGAATTGAAGTAAGTTTTTCACATTTGTGGCTCAAAGGACAACTGATATATATATGTAAACTCATTATGTTCTTATGTTTTTTGTATACAGTGGGAGCCAGTGCCATATTTCAACAACAAGATAATCTGTGATCTTGTGGAGGAGAAATTCAGAGGAATTATCTCTTTAATGGTAAAAATTTCACAGAGAGCCCTACAGAAAGACATTACATCACATACTGTGCGCTAAACAAAAACATGGCTGAATTGTTGCTGCTCTTCTTTAGGATGAGGAATGTTTACGGCCTGGAGAAGCCACAGATCTCACTTTCCTGGAAAAGATGGAGGATAAGATTGGTGGCCACCCGCATTTTGTCACGCAAGTTTTAACAGGAAACACACTAAGAATGAATGTGGTCAATGAATATAATCCAACAGTCAAACAGCACATTTCATAAGTATAATAAAAATTTACACTGATGCCCCCTCCCTGCAGACATAAACTTGCAGACCAAAAGACGAGGAAAACTCTGGAAAGAGGAGACTTTCGCCTCCTCCACTATGCTGGGGAGGTTACGTACTGTGTTGTTGGTAAGAGATAAAATACTACTAATGTCTGTTTTTTCCTCTAATGCCTTTAAATTAACCATTATAACAGAAACTAAATGTTAAATTGTAGGAAAAACAGGTATCATAGAGCCAGAAAAGTCACTTCCCAGTGTTAAAAATTAACCTAATGCCCAAGTAGGGCTGTATCTTGGTAAAATGAACTGAATAAGAAAGTGTTTCATTGCTCATGTTTTGTAAAAGGTGCTGTGGTAATAGAAAATTTTACTCTTTTGAAACTTGTTTTCTTCTTTCTTTGAACTTTCAGGATTCTTGGACAAAAACAATGATCTCTTGTATCGAAATGGGAAAGAGGTATTTTAAATGTAATCTTCTGTAGCATCAAAGCACATGAATGACAATGATTTGCTGGATATTGATTTCTTGATTTCTTGAACACAAATGTGTGTGTGTGTGTGTGTGTGTGTGTGTGTGTATATATATATATATATATTTATTTATTTTTTTTCTACTACTATTAAATCAAACAAACAAAAATATAGATGATATCTTTGCAGGTTGTTGTGGCTTATTTGTGAGTTTTTAGATGATTGCAGTTTTCTTATTGTCCTTAGGTCATGAGACAGTCCAAGAATGCTATCATCAAACACTGCTTTCCTTCCAGTGAACCGGATAGCAAGAAGAGGCCTGAAACTGTAAGGACAACATTAGATAAATTCTTAATTTCATCCTCTGAGTAGTCAAAAAATTGACATTTTCCTGTGGCTCCTCAGGTGGTCACTCAGTTTAAAAACAGCCTGGTGGGCTTGACTGAGATCCTAATGACCAAAGAACCCTGGTATGTCCGCTGTATTAAACCCAATGAAGCCAAGCAGTCAGGTGAGGCCATGAGTCCCAAAAATCTGTTACTTCTACAAAGGCTATATGTTTAGCCTACAGTTAACCAGCACATTATGTTACAACATATTTAACCTCTGAATTCTTATGGTTGTGGTGTCTCCTGCAGGACATTTTGACAATGTGTTGGTGAGACACCAGGTTAAATACCTGGGACTAATGGAACACCTGAGGGTCAGACGTGCTGGGTTTGCTTACCGCCGCAAATATGAGATCTTTCTCCAGAGGTAGCACTACCACAGATCTAGTTTGTCTCTAGTCTGCTTTTATACCTTACAGTATAACTCTGCTGGTGATGTGATATCAGATGTGTTTTGTCTGTATATATTGTGTTTTGAGTGATCTATCTATCTATCTATCTATCTATCTATCTATCTATCTATCTATCTATCTATCTATCTATCTATCTATCTATCTATCTATCTATCGATCTGCAGAAAGAAAAAAAAAAAACATTCGACATTTTGCTTGTTTTTTCTGTGTTCAGGTATAAACCTCTGTGTCCCGACACTTGGCCCAACTGGAAAGGAACAGCAGCAGAAGGTGTACGGTGCCTGATCAAACACCTGGGCTACAAGCCTGATGAGTACAAGATGGGCAAGTAAGCAGATATTAATGGACAGATAATATGTCTATGATGGGGCTGACTTGCCTGGAAAAAACAATTTATTTAATCTGCCTGTTTGTCTCTTTATCTCAAGGACAAAAATTTTTATCCGCCATCCTAGAACTCTGTTTGCAACAGAAGATGCCTTTCAAGTCTGCAAACATAAGCTAGGTAACATATGGCTCTAAAACTTCATTTTTATTCCTAAAGTAAGCATTGAGTATGGTCTTATTTGCTGTCTTTACTGCAGCAACAAGGATTCAGGCCAAGTACAAAGGCTACAGGGTGAAAGGAGACTACCTGAAACAGAAAGAGGCTGGTGAGTGGCAAGAAATTTGTTTATAAGCATTAAGTACATTTTCTGTAATTGAACTAAAGTTCATGGTCCACATAACCAAGATATCTTTTAATTTATCAGCTGCTACTAACCTTTTAACCACACTGAACAAGTAATGCCTTGTTTTATTAAAATAGCCACTAAGATTGAAAACTGCTGGAGGGCTTTGATGGCTAGGAAGGAACGTGAGAGGAGGACATGGGCTGTCAAGGTCATCAAGAAGTAAGTTAACACAGTGAGATGTGTGATAGTTTAATGGTACAGTTACAATGGCTGTGAAAAAGCAAGGGAATTTTAAATAACACTTGTGAGTTTACCTATTGGTTTGTTCTAGGTTCATTAAAGGTTTCATGACTAGACATCAGCCAACTTGCATTGACAACAGTGAGTACCTGGCCTATGTGAGGCAGAGCTACCTCACGCGACTGAAGGAAAACCTTCCCAAAACAGTCCTGGAGAAAGACTCTTGGCTCACTCCTCCTCCTATAATACAGGAGGTGAGTGATGCTTTACATTCAGTAGGCTACTTTTTTGTGCAATATCCAATTATGCAGCTCATGCTCTGTACTTTTTGTAGGCTTCTCAGCTCTTGAAGAAGATCTACATGCGTCACATGGTGAGGAAGTACGTTTCAGGAATTACCCCTCAAAGAAAAGCACAGGTACAGGCTGCTGTCTTTCAACAGAAAATATAGTGTGTGGGGAGGAGGTCCAATCAGTGTTTAACATAGCCTAATACTGTCCTGTCTATTTGCACCGTTTATGTATGAATACAGTTGGAATATCCTTTTGTGTTTTAGTTCTATATCTGTTATAGTTTTTGAAACAGATTCACAAGATTTATCTTAATAGACTTTCTGTTTCAACATCTTTTTTGCAGCTTCTCTTGAAAGCACAGACCAGCTCCATGTTCAAAGGAAAAAAAGAAAGCTACCCCTTCAGTGTGTGCAGACCATTTGCAGACACCAGAATTTGTAAAATAACATTTCTGTTTTCTTGACATTAAATATACTTACAGACATAAAGCAGTTAATATGGTGATAGTACATGTTATTCTACATGCTAAACAGAATATATAAAAGTGTTATATTTTCATGAATGTGTGGCTTTGTTTTTCGGCCAATATTGTTTCTGCAAACCCTTACCCATTACTAAATGTATATTGTACTGATTTAGAGTTGTCACTGATTCTTAATAATGCTAATTTTTTATGAAGGTGCGGGAGACATAAACCTCAAAGTTCTTCAGATGGTTCAACATGAGAAAATCAAGGTAAATTATAATATTACAATTCACTCTGCAACATTGTCTTTTTCTACCTTCTCTGATTTTTGTGTCTGTCTTCTACAGTACAGTGTGCCAGTGGTGAAATATGACAGGAACGGGTTCAGGCCTCGACTCCGGCAGCTCATCTTTACCCAGGAAGCTGCCTATCTAGTTGAGGAGGCTAAGATCAAGCAGCGTATAGATTACAGCTCTCTGAAAGGTAATGAGTGAAGCAATCAAAGAACACATTGTAATCTGTAGAGAGAACTAAAATACACTTGAAATTCACTGTTTCATTGTATTGCAGTTATATACATATGTGTATTTTAAAGGTTACCTTTTTTAAAGGTGTGTCGGTCAGCAACCTGAGTGACAACTTCCTGATCCTTCATGTTACATGTGATGATAGCAAGAAAAAGGTACATTTATTTGCAGTGCACTTTCCAGCCCATCTATGAATTTCAAATATTACATGGATGACAATTAAAAGGAAAAAACTGAATCTTTGATTTCTAAAGCGAGTGGATGCAGACAAAAACACCAAATTAGGGAATAGCTATTAGAATTATTATTTTCCAACACAGTACCAGTGACTTGGATAATCAATAGCAAATTACACTAAAGCTGGTGAACCAGGTGTTTACTTGTGTAGAAATGTTTTGTGCAGCACTTTTTCATATCAAGTAGGACCAACATGAACATTGTTTTTTCCCTTTAATTTGTAACCCAATATGCTGCCTAACTACAATCACTACACTTTCATAGCTGTGTCCACTCTTTTTTATATTTCATATATTACTTAAGAAAATAAATGACATAATAACATAATCTGTATTGCTGTTTGTAGCTGTGCAGTGTGACTCTCTAGATGTTCTGTCAAGGAAATGAAAAAATTCTTTGGACTCAAAGCTGCTCATTTATATTGACTTTAAACATATTGTTCAGTTATGGTTTGGAGACAGTATGGTAAACCTTTATCGGGATATAAAAGGCAGAAACATCTCCTATTGATTATACTTCATAAATTGAGTTTTGGGGGAAGTTATTTTTTTATTCTACAACAATAGAGAGATAAGAGGAAATAAAGGAGAAAGCACAACATGCAACTAAAGTTCCCGACTGCATGTGTTAGGATGAAGTTCATTTTCAGGGACTTCGTGTGATCAGAGTAACCCAATATGACTGAACTGACACTGACTGAAAATTTGAAATTACTTCGTGAAAAAGTGTTTTGGCCATTTCCTAAGAATGATCAATTTTGTTGCAGTTTAAAGTCTTTAAATGTAAGATTACAAATATATGTCAAATATGTTAAAAGGAACTGTTGAAGAGACCATTTTGCCATGTAGCTTCAGGAGGTAAAATCCCTACAACTATCAAAGCACTGATGATATTTTTCCTTTCAGGGGGATCTGGTTCTACAATGTGACTACCTGTTTGAAACCTTGACTAAGCTGAGTGTAATTGCTAACAAGCAGAACTGCATCCAGGTGGTCCAGGGCAGGTACAGAATATGGATTATATGTAACAATATTATTAATTTGTAATGAAAATGGTAAACACCTAAAACAATCCCATTTTTATATGGAATTATTGTCACAATATGCAGTGTGCGATTTGACATTCAGCCTGGCAGAGAGGGGTTTGTTGACTTTAAAAGTGGTCAGGAGTCAATGGTCTACAGGACAAAGAATGGCCATTTGATGGTGGTAAGTCAGGAAGTCAGGCAGAATAAACTTATTATCAAAGGCGTAAGCAACTGATTGAGCTCTTTGTGTTTTCAGGAATCAACAAAAACCAAGACAAGATGAAGATGCTAGTAATGTCTGATGATGGTGCTCCTTAAACCTCAGATTTGCAAGATCTGAATCAGCAGTTCTGCTTGCTCCGTAATCCTCAGTGGCTGTTTCCAGCAACTTGGTTTTTAAGTCAACTGATTTTTATTTTTGCAATGTTATGAAAAAGTTATGTAGTGAATTATAGTCTGTTATTACATAAGTGCTGCCAATACCTTAGTAGTAGAAAGTGCAAAACATACCAATAGCAGATCAATATCAGCAGCTGGAGTTGAATTATCTTTATGTGAACAAACAGAATAGATTCATGGATGTACACTGTACTTATATGCTATATATAAAAATCACTTGTAATGCTAACAGTAAAGAAATGTATGTGTGAAGCCATGATTGTAACATGTATAGTACCTCAACCAAGCTGTACCTTCATATTAAAACATGCTTGCTATGGAAATATTGTAATATTAATGTTTAGTCTATCAGAAGACCCTCTCAGGAAAATCCAGTGACTTGTGTGGAAATGTTTTATGCAGCATTTTTTCATATCAAGCAGAACAAACATGAACACACAGCATGTTACTTTCACCACACATGCTGTTCCCCAGCCCTGAAGTATTTTTACACCACATTAACTATACGTCTCTTAGTCCATCCTAGATAAGGCTGAAACAACTCTCTAACCTGTTTTTTCTCAGATGTTAGGTTTTCACATGATATTTTCATCACATAGATTGGAGTAATTAATCAAGGAGGCCATTGGGTCATTTTGCCAGTGTGGATACTTGCTTTAAAGACAAAAAGTCTCTGTTGAACTGTGAAAGAATGTTTGTTTTTTTTAAATCATTTTTAAGTTCAGCACAAACAAAAAACAAACCACATATATATATATACTCTCTAATAGGATTCAGTGTGATAACTCCATAGATAGTAGCTCCACCTGCTGGACTACTATGACCCTTCAGCAGTCTTACTGGCATGTTTATAACTGGCTGTCATGAACAAAAATGGAAAACCATGAAATCCCCAGTATAATCTTTATAGGCAAAACAGAAGAGCCTGATATTACTGGCTTAAAGTACCACAAACCTCTGATTCCACCTTGTCCAAACAGTATCTTTATGATATTTTTATGATAAATCAGAGCAGTGGCTCTCAGAATTTTCTGGGACGCCCTCCTTCAGAAGCCAAAAAATAAGGTTCATGCCCACAGCCCACAATTAGTTTTTGTAATCATTAACAATACACTAAATGCTAGCACAACATCATCAGCAAATTCTTTTATTTTTGCCACATCATCTACATTTATTTCACTCAGTTTACACACCTGTGCAGTGGCACACCGGCACACCACTGAATTATATAGAAAGATAATGTTTTCCAAGACATGAGAGCATAATGGATCTACATTTTATTTTTATCTAAATCTGATTAGGAGAAGCACCATACAATCTAAAATTCATTAGATAATAACCCTTTCAAAGTGACTGTCGTGAGGTGAGAGATAAATGAAGGCAGTCACGTGAAGATTCAGCTGAAAATGTTATCAAAAAAGGTTGATGATTAAACAGATGTTTGTACAGGCAGATAATCAAAAGTTCAAGGTTTAGGAAAATGCTGAGTATATATATGTGCGTGTGTGTGTGTGTGTGTGGGAAGAAAGTACAGAGTATTACAACTTACAATGTAGAAAACAGGAGACCGACTGAGCCGCACATGTTGTTGTTGTTGTTGTTTCAAACAGGAAGTAGCATACAGACACCTTCACACACTGCTTTTTACACATGACCCTAAAGGGGTCGCTATGATAACACCATAGGGACAAAACTAAACCTGTCAATATATAACAGCACAACAGCCAAGAGTGTGCAGCAGAAATCTTGGCTGTCAGTTTGCCTCTAACATAATGGAAAGATTCACAGCGATAATTTTTGTGTTTCTGGTTTCATGTATCTACAGGATTGTAGGTAAGTCTCTGGTATAATCTCTAATATCTTGACCAAGATAGTTATTATTTTTTGTTTGCATTTGTGATTTAGTGACTAGTAAACTTGTGATTTAGACCACACTGTTTAAATTTGCAGAGAGAGTTCTCCAAAAATAAAAACAATGTAAAAGTGTTTAAATTTTTTTACTCATTTTGATATATCAATAATATATCATCTTAGCTCTTTAATTAATCAGTTAGTTAAGCTAAACTATAAGTTAAAATACCTGTATACATAAGTGAATCCAAATATAATTCGTTGACAGTTACTTTGCTTGACGTATCCCTTTCAAACGTTTGCACTCATCAGACTCCATATTTCTTTCTTTTTTTTATTTATCTTGGATAGGACAAACATGTGAAGGAAACTGTGGGGAAAATTTTGACTTTTGTTCATGCCACACTACATGTACATCTCTGAAGAACTGCTGCACAGACTATAAAGAGTACTGTGTAGACATCTTTCCATATTCTGGTTCTGTTTTTGGTGGAACAGATTTTACTATACTAAATGCAAGTTTCAATAAGAGCTCACAGATTGTATGCAGGTAAGACCATGTTCTTCTCTTCTCTGTTCCCTCACCCCCAACCGGTCGAGGCAGTTGGCTGCCCCTCCTTGAGCCTGGTTCTGCCGGAGGTTTCTTCCTGTTAAAAGGGAGTTTTTCCTTCCCACCGTTGCCAAGTGCTTGCTCATAGGGGATCATCGGATTGTTGGGGTTTTCCTTTTAACACTGTTTTATCTTTACCGTACAGTGTGAAGCACCTCGAGGCGACTTTTGTTGTGAA
>VUQH01055339.1:0-35159 GCA_015106775.1 Etroplus canarensis | reverse complement strand
TTAATCTGTATGGTATAAAAACAATTTCACTAGCAGAAAGGAATATTCCTCATTGTTTCTTTCAGACACACTCAAGATATTGACAGAAAAGATCAGAGTACTCAGTGGATATTATTCTGTGCAAGATTTCCCTGTATATGAAGTAAACAAACCATATTCTTATTAACTTGACAGCGTATTTTACTTGTCTGGTAATTAGAGTGGCTGCATTCTATACATGGTCATCAATAAGCATCTATAGAAATGTTAGTAAATTGATTGTTTTTTTTACCTTATTTCACTTAGTGTGTTTGATTGATGAACATCATGCTAATAACACAAGCAGTAAAAGCTAAATTGCATTGTTGTACAGCTTTTGGGCCCCTGTCGCTGGAATGCTTCCAGAAACCACTGTCGGTTAACACAATCCACCGTGCCATTTGCAGATGCCAACTAAAGCTCTATCATGCAAAAAGAAAGCCATATTTGAACATGGTCCAGAAGCGACGTCGTGTCCTGTGGGCCAAGACTCATTTGAAATGGACTGCTTCAAAGTGGGAAAGTGTTCTAAGGTCAGACGAGTCCAAATTTGACGTTCTTGTTGGTAATCACAGACACTGCATCCTCCAGGATAAAGAGGAGAGAGACCTTCCAGCGTGCTATCAGCGTTCAGTTCAAAAGCCAGCATCTCTGATGGTATAGGGGTGCATAAGTGCATGCAGTATGGGCAGCTTGCATGTTTTGGAAGGAACTATGAATGCTGAAAGGTATATAGGTATGTTTTAGAACAACATATGCCCCCCTCCAGATGATGTCTATTTCAGGGAAGCCCTTGTGTATTTCAGCAGGACAATGCAAAACCACATACTGCAGCTATTACAACAGCATGGCTTTGTCGGAGAAGAGTCCGGGTGCTGAATTGGCCTGCCTGAAGTCCAGATCTTTCGCCTATAGAGAACATTATTAAACAAAAAACACATCAAAGACGACCACAAAACTCTTCAGTAGCTGGAAACCTATATCAGGCAAGAATGGGACCGAATTCCAACATGAAAACTCCAGAAATTCATAACCTTGAGGCCCAGATGTCTTCAAAGTGTTTTGAAAAGAAAAGGAGAAGCTACATCATGGTAAACATGCCCCTGTCCCAACTATTTTGAGACCTGTAGCAAGCATCAAATTTGAAATGCATAAAATTGTAATATGTCTCAGTTTAAACATTTGTTATGACGTTTATGTTCTGATGTGAATAAAATGTTGGCTCATGTGATTTGAACGTCTTTTAGTTTTCATTTTGTTCAAATGTAAAGAACGTCCCAACTTTTCTGGAATTCGAGTTGTATATCAGGACAGGTGAGTCTGCTTCAGTGTGCCCCTGTCTGTTTGCAGCACTGATTGTGGCTCATTGGTGAAGAACACTAATTAGTGGAAGTAGCTTTTTAATATTAAAAAACTTAAAAACGAAACCATTAATTAATTCATTCTCTGCTGCCTTTCTGCGTCCAGGTCACGGGGGCAGCAGTCTAAACACAGACACCCACATTTCCATCTCCCCGACCACCTCCTCCACTTCCTCCGGGGGGGCACCAGTTCATTCCCAAGCCAACTGAGAGATATGATCCCTCCTGTGTGCTCAAGGGTGAGCGGCTGGTGGCTGGGCCTTAGTCCATGGGGGCCTGGTCAGGCCCAGCCTGAAAGAGTTACATGAGGCCGCTGTCCTGCTGGCCCACAGGAGGGGCCACAGGGTCCAGATCTGTATAGATTGGGCAGTGGTCAGCGGGAATGGGTCTGGTGCTTCGATACCTGGTTGCCAAAACTGGTTTTAGGGACATGTAAAGAAAATCTCCAAAACTCAGACTTACTAAATAAAACAATTTAAAAAAGTACATTTTCAGAAAAATTTAACAGACATTTAATAAATGTACTTTTGGCTACTCCCTTGTGTTTTCTCCAAGGGGTCGCTTTAGTGGATTAATCCGCATTGGTTATTTGGCAGAGGTTTTATGCCATATGCCCTTCCTGACACAACCCTCCATGGTGAGAGGGAGCTTGTGTTCCCACCTGGAAACTATATATAATAAATATATTCAAAACATATACAAGGAAAAATATAAAAGAAAAACAAAACCTCACAAAAGCACTGAGCTACAAATAAATGAGCTCAAAAACCGAAAACAGCAACAAAACATCTCAAAAAGAGCAGTCCCAGAGTGCATCTCTGCCCAGTCCGAGCTCATGATTTTGATGAATCCTTCATAAAGAGCCTGGATTCAGATCAACTCCAAAAGCTAATCATTTAACCACCTCAACATCTGTCTCCCTGATGATGAAGGAGTGGGAGGAGGAACCTGCTTACTGAAATCCACAATCAGTCTCTTGACCATTGCTCTATAGCTGAGATAGACTCTAGAGCTGTAGATAGACTCCACAAAAGGTGTCCACCAGCCTTCTGTGCTCATCCTCCAGCCCATCAGTGATATGGCCAACAAGAAGGTTTCAGAGAAGGTAATGACACCTGCTATGATGTATGGTTTGGAGATGGTGGCACTGATGAAAAGACAGGAGGCAGAGCTGGAGGTGGCAGAATTGAAGATGTTGGGATTTTCCCTGGGAGTGACCAGGATGGACAGGATTAGAAATGAGTCCATCAGAGGGACAGCTCATGTTGAGAAGTTTGGAGATAAAGTCAGACAGGCGAGGCTGAGATGGTTTGGACATATTCCGAGGAGGGATAGTGGATATATTGGACAAAGGATGTTGAGGATGGAGCTGCCAGGCAGGAGGAGAAGAGGAAGACCACAGAGAAGGTTGCTGGATGTAGTGAAGGAGGACATGCAGAGGGCGGGTGTGAGGGAAGAGGGGACAGGGTGGGATGGAGGCAGTTATCCACTGTGGTGATCCCCAACAGGAGCATCCAAAAGAAGAAGAAGTGGATGTAGTGAAGGAGGACATTTGAGGTGTGAGGGAAGAGGATGCAGGGATAGGATGAGATGTGGCGACCCCTAACTGAAGTACAGAAACATTTTTACTTAGAATACACACTTCTGATGAGGTAATTTGTGTTGTAGTTTTACTGTTGATCCTACTTACATATAGGAGTTCATTTTGTGATGTCATTACAGACTGTAGGCAGCAGATGGCAGCAAGAGAGCACCAGTCTCCCAGCAAGACAAACGCTGGCACCTCAACACAGAAATGAAGATGATAGACATGAAACACCCGGCTGAAGAGATGGGCAACATTACTTTAATACTGCATCTTTAACTGACACGCGTCAATATCTGTCAGCATGAACCTCTCTGGTCTTTTTCTTTCGAATGCTGGCTGTGAAGGCAGCTTCTGTGCCAAAGCTGCTAAGAGGCTTTTCTACCCCGATGGAGCGACAGGGACAGATTCTGCCAGGAGCACGGCGGTAACGCGTGGAAAGCAGCGGATGCTTGGGTTAAAAAGAATGCAGAGACCGCGAAGCCATTTGAAGCGCGTTTACGCGGCAACGCGAGAGCAGAGCGGTATCTCAGCGAGGAAACTCGAGCTGAAGGTGTTTCAGAACGTGAGGCCGGTACAAGGTCGTTCCGGTTGATTAGAAAGGAAACTGACTGGTTTAAACTATTCGTTAACTATTCGTTAACTCTTTCAATGTCATCCCTGCTGAGTCGACCCACGTCGGCTTTGATTTACCCGTCTGTCCTCTTCTGTGTTCGTCTGGGTCCAAATGTGAGAGTCAGGCTGTAAAGAGTTGACTTTTCTGTCTGATGTCGGCCTACTTTTGTGTATTTTGGCTTATTTTAATGAATTCATACCTGGACTTTAAAAGCTCACCCGTGTGTCAGCAAGATTTCAATTCTACATGTCCTGCACATTCCACACCCGACACGCGGAATTGGTGTTTTTTGGGTGGCTTTAAGGAATAATGCCTTAAAATCAGCGAGCCAACTAGTAACAACCCTTCCAGTCCTCTTACTGGATTCTCAGATGTTTTTAAGAATGTTCTAATTTCTGACTTGGGCAGCACTTGGTTGGGAACCCGAGGGCCGCTGGCTCGACACTCGTCTGTGGAGGTCGGAGGCCACATTCTGACCCACCCTGGACTCATAAGTCCAATGCTCCCTGGTGCCTGCAATGGGATGCCCTTTTTCTGCACCTCTCCACCACTGCGTGCTACTGGTTCTCTTTGTGCATGTGCCCGTCAGACCCGCATCCTAAGTGTGCGTACCTAAGAACTGAGTGTGTTGGAATTTCCCCCCTTCTTCTTTCCTTCCACTTCCTGCAGCCTAAATGGGATCGACCTTGCAAAACCCAGACTCTTAAGATTGCAGCACGGAGCAGATTTGTTTCGTTTGTTTCATTTTCTCGCTCCTGTTCCTCCCAGCGTCGCAGCAGCAGCAGAGGCCGGTGTATGTTCAGATCTGTGCTCGCAAGCCTGTTCATATCGAGACAAATACAACATGCATACACACACACGCATTTGCACATGGACATGAGAAGGCTCTGTGGGCAGCAAACAAACACACGCACACACATGCACAAGCACCTCACACAGCTTCGCTTTCGTTTGCGTTTGCGCAAAGTGCTTAAAACACAATTAAGGGGTCTGTCAAGGGACTAACTTCACCAGTGGCGGTGCTGTCGTCCTCGCTGGATGCTGTTCGCAACCGCACAACTCATTCCTTCCCCCGGGGCATCAAGTACCGCCACTCTGTCAGATGCGTCCTGCGTTGTCTCATTGTTTTATATTAATTAATCAGTACCTGGATTTTAGAAGATCATAAGCGTATCAGCAAGATTTCAGGTCAACTGACGTTTTTTCGGATTCGTGCGCATCTCAGTTGTGGTTTCGAGTCTGAGCGAAAGCTTAGGAGGCCAGGAAATATTTTCTTAAACTAGCAACAGCATTTTCTAACCATTTTACTTGTTTGGCAGATGTTTGAAAAGAAAGTCCCAATATCAGACCTACTCCTCCTTTTCCTTCAGCTTACTGCAGCCTGAAAGGCATTGACCTTGAAAAACCCAGACATTTAAAATCGCAGCGAAGGGCTCACAGTCGGTACACAGCTCTCATTTTCTCAGGTTTGAAATGTATTTATAAAAATACACTTCAAGCAGTCATGAGCTGCAGTATCAGCAGCTCTGACGGGGCTGAAAAATGACTGTCGGCTCTATGGGTTCAGCTTCTGTGTCACAGACGTTACCTCACTTTTCTGCTGTGATGTCACTGCGTCTCTCGCTCTCTCCCTGACGCCTTCTCTCTCCCTCTGTTCCTCTCACTCAGACTGTGTCCTCTTCTTCCTCCGTTTTTTTCCTCTCTGCACCTCCTTCCTCTGTCTTGTTCTCGTCCCCTGCCTGTCGTATTCTGTCCGTTTCTCTCTTCTGTTCCTCCCAGCGCTGCAGCAGAGACTGATATAGGTTAAAATCCGTGCGCGCAAGCCTGTTTATACTGAGGCAAATATGTAGCGTGCATGCACACCTGAGTTATTTGCACATGGACAAGAAAAGTCTGCAGTTCAATGTAGAGGCCTGTCATGGGACTGACAGTCTTTACCAATGCTGCTGTTGGCTTGACTGGATACGGTTCACAGACGCACAACTCATTCCTTTCCCCAGAGCGTCAAATACTGCCGCTTTGTCGGACGCCTCAGTTCAATTCAATTTTATTTATATAGCGCCAATTCACAACAAAAGTCGCCTCAAGGCACATCACATTATAAGGTAAAGACCCTACAGTATCAGAGAGAAAACCCCAACAATCCGATGATCCCCTATGAGCAAGCACTCGGCGACTGTGGGGAGGAAGAACTCCCTTTTGACAGGAACAGACCTCCAGCAGGACCAGGCTCAGGGAGGGGCAGCCATCTGTCTGGACTGGTTGGGGGTGAGGAGGATAGAGAAGAGAGAAAGGATACCCACAAAGTCTGCATTAACCCAGGAGACATTTTGCTGATAAATAAACATCAGCCGGCGCTTTTTTTTGCTTTTGTTGACATCTAGTCATAGTTGAAAAGTAGTTCCAAGCTGAAGTTTGAACCAATGCCGCAGACGTTCCCTCGATGTTAGTTCAAGGTTAAATGTCATTGTAAGACTTTCTAGCAAGAAAAAGGTCGTGTTTCAGAATTGTTTCCTACTATGTGATTATTGATTAGGATAAAACTAAATAAAACGTTTTGATACAAAGAATTTTGAGAGGCAGCATCCTTGGGGTTAAATTACTGTGACAGCAGTCTGATGCATTAAATTCACCATAAAACATTCATTCATTCATTCATTCATTCATTCTCTTCCGCTTATCCAATTCAGGGTCGTGGGAGCCTATGCCAGCTGTCACAGGGCAAAAGGCGGGGTACACCCTGGACAGGTCCCCAGTCTGTCACAGAGTCAACACAGAGAGACAGATGATCATTCACACTCACATTCAAACCTGCGGTCAAGTTAGAATCGCCAATCAACCTAAAAGCTTTGCATTTCTTTGGATTGTGGGAGGAAGCTGGAGCACCTGCAGAGAACCCACACAAGCATGGGGAGAACTGGCCACTGGATTCAAACTCTGGACCCTCTTGCTGTGAGGGGACAGTGCTAACCACCACACCACACTGAACATTAAACTGAGAACAAATTAGACAGAATTTAGATGTACGTAACTGTGAATTGTTTAATGTGTTCCAGGCTTAGTATTCTAGGGTTAAAAGTGTCGTTTATTTTTAAAAGGCGGGCTCTGATAAAGCTGGTCTCTGTACGTGGAGAAGACACGTGTCTGTCTTTTCACAAACATGTACTAGTTGTTTAAAAATGAAATGCCAAAACCTCGGCCAACCCTGACTTTTGGGCCCACAATCTCACAAATGTTATTAGATTGTCTACCCATCGCAGGTATTAACCACACAAAGTTTGTGTGGTTAAGCTCCTGTAGTGGTAAATTTTGACCTTTGTTATTGGTCTTTAATTTCTTCCACCCATCATACCTCTTGTATTGAGCAGCCACACAAATTCTGACAGCTCTTACAGCTGAGTCAGCTGCTACAGAAATTATATTAACACCACAGTTACCTTTTACCTTGACCTTTGACATTTCTTTTACCTTTTGGGAATGATCCAGCAACCCAGTCTGCTCCCATGTTGGTAAAGAGATTTTCATTGACAGCCTCCTGTGACCTTGACCTTTAACCCCTTGACAAGGATCCAGGAGCCCAATCAGTTCCTGTGGTGGTAATGATATTATCACTGACCACCTCATTGACTTCATGATCTCTAAAATGTCCTCACTTCTCACGTGATTAACATTACAAGTATTAGCAATGATCCAGCAGCCCAGTCTGCTCCTATGGTGGCAACGACAATTTCATTAATGGCTCTGTCTGAATTTGCTGTTTGACCCCATGACCACAAAAAGGTTATCTGTTCTTCTATCCATAATAGTACTTAAGTATACACAATGTGGCTAGGATCCAGCTATCCAGTAAGCTCCTATAGCGGTAACAAGAATTTCATTAACTCTGTGTAACCCTGACTTTTGATCCTACAATTGCATAGATGTTATCAGATCTTGTACCCATCATAGGTATTAACCACACAAAGTTTGGTAAAGAGCCAGCAAACAAGTCAGCTCCGGTAACAAGATTTGTAATGGGCAGACAGACAACCTTAAAACATAATGCCTTTGCGACAGAGGCATAAAAAAACAAAGAGAGACGCATTTTATTCCTTCATTACAATATTCCAATCTGTATTTCTGACTGTGTAAGAAACACTCTGACTTGTCTTGTTCTACACTGATAAAACCGTAAACATCCATCCATGTAAGGTTCAGTTATTGCCGTCATGCTGCGACCGTTTCTTTACTCAGGAGATGACTTCAGGGTTTCAGTCATGTTTGCTGGGAGGTGGTTGCAGGGGTTGTAGTGGTGTAAGTTGCAGGTTTAACAGGCAGGAAACAATGGATTGCTTTAGAATTTATGTTTTATACTTTAGCTCGATTCACTCGATGGTTTGTTGCTTTTTTAAACTTTTGCTTTCACTCACTGGTTATAGCTTTGGCACGAAAAACCACTTGGTTAGGCAGGTTAAGACCGCGGTTTAGATTAAAACATATCCTTTTACAGTGACGCCCTTCTCATCAACAACATATTTAACATTTACATTAAGATATCTGACAAGCTGTTATGATGTGCAGAGAGCTGGACCCAAATGCAGGACTCCAGGCAGGCAGATTAACAGAAAATAAACCTGTTAGTGGGTGAATGTCAAAGTCCGCACCAAGTACAAACAAATCCAAAAGCTCCAGGACAAACACAGAGCACACTAGGGAATGCTCTTGGACAAAGGACAAAGGGAAGGCAGGACTACACTCAAGATTGTGTCATGATCCCATTGTTTGAAGGCACTTTTGGGGTTTGGTATTTTTTTTTTCTTGTGCCTTTAGCTGCTCCCTTGTATCCTCCCCAAGGGGTCATAAGGTCATAAGGTAACATCAGGTCCCCAGTTTCCATCCATGGGGTCTGTGTGGAGACAGTGGAGGACTACAGATACTTTTTTAGTATTCTGAAGTAGGCAATGGAAAAAAAACCAGTTTGAGAACCAGAATCAGAATACTTTATTAATCCCCAGGGGGGAAATTACTTGCATTTCAGGCACTCCGTTCAGTATACATAAATGTCTGTAAAGAATATATCAGTGCAGTGGTGAGAAATATAGAAACCCCAGCTTTGCAGTAGGTCGAAGTCCAGTTATTAATGGGAAGAGCTGTACAGTATAACAGCCACAGGCAGGAGTGATTAAGGTCATAGATCAGAATATACATAGTTCTTACACAGTAATAATTGCAGTTTGTTCTTTACACAGTAATATATCTATATCTCTATCTATCTATCTATATATATATATATATATAGATATGTATATGAGAGAGAGAGAGAGAGCGCGCGATTGTATAGTTAATACCCAGGTATTATTGCAGTTAAGGTTGCAGTTCATTATTTACACAGAAGTTATACATGAATACAATAACAGAAATGAGTAAAGGAGAATGTTGTGAATAAATAAGGTGGATATATGTTGGGGAGTGGGCAGAAACTGATATTAAAATATATGTTAGTTAGTGGTAGGAATGATTTCCTGTGGCGTTCTGTGGAGCATCGTGGTTGAATAAGTCCGTTGCTGAATGTGCTCCTGTGTCCGTCCAACTCGTCATGGAGAGGGTGTGAAGTATTGTCTAGTATTGTCCTTAGCTGTGGCTTTTGTGTTTCTTATCCTTTATCAGATTTTTTCCACCTCCACAATATTGCCAAAATTACAAAACATCCTGTCTCTTAGTGATGCTGAAAAATTAGTTCATGCATTTATTTCTTCCATTCTTCATTGTTATCTGGCTGTTCTAAAAGCTCCCTAAAAAGCCTCAGTTGATCCAAAATGCTGCAGCGAGAGTGCTGCTGACAGGGACTAGAAAGACGGATCATATTTTTTCATAATTAGGTCTCCAACCAGTCGAGGTAGATGGCTGCCCCTCCAGAGCCTGGTTCTGCTGGAGGTCTCTTCCTGTTAAATCGGAGTTCTTCCTTCCCACAGTTGCCAAGTGCTTGCTCATAGAGGACTGTCTGATTGTTGGGGTTTTCCCTCTAATACTGTAGGGTCTTTACCTTATAGTGTGATGTGCCTTGAGGTGACTTTTGTTGTGAATAATTGAATTAGCCTAAATGAAAAAGCTTACTTCCTGCTTCTTGCATTTTGAATCCTTTAAAAAGACCTTATGATACACACAGCTTGCGAAATTGTGAGTATCATAAGTTAGGAAACAGAAGGGAGAGGAACACCGGTGAGGAAACCAGGGATATGCACAATAACCATAACTAAAGTAGTGAGATGCTGAAAATCAATGAATTGCACAGAAACCAGCCTAACCATCAAAACGTCTTAAAATTTTATGGACAACTTCTAGGCACAGCCAAGGGGTGGAGGGTGTTGGGTTCAGTGGTTTTAGGATCTCGTCTCTGCTTTTTGCAGATGCTGTGGTTCTGCTGGCCTCATCGAGCTGTGACCTCCAGTTCTCACTGGGGCAGTTTGCAGCTGAGCGTGACGTTGCGGGGAAGAGAATTAGGACCTACAAGTCTGAGATCATGGTCCTCAGCTGGAAAAGGATCGAGTCCCCGCTCTGGGTCATAAGCAAGTTGCCAGAGATAGAGAGCTGCGCATGAAAGTGAAGCTCGTGACTGAAAGAATGAGATCGTGAATACAAGCAGCAAAAATGAGCTTCCTCCATGAGGGGTCCGGGCCAAGTCTTAGAAATGGGTTGAGGAGCCTGGTGATCTGGGAGGATCTCGGAGTAAAGCCGCTGCTCCTCCACATCAACAGGAGCCAGCTGAGGTGGTTCAGGCATCTGATCTGGTGTCCTCCCAGAGGAGCTAGAAGAGGTGGCGGGGGAGAGGAAGGTCTGGGCATCTCTGATTAGACTGCTGCCACCTGGACCTGGATGAGTAGGAGAAGATGGAAGGATGGATGGATAGAGAACCCTAACCCTAGAATAACAGAAAAACAATTAAGATGAACTTAAAACTCTCAATAAGGAGAAGAACAAAACAAACTCTAAAGCAACTCAAACACTCTGGTAACTGACAATGATCAGATCAAGAGACCACCTTCAGCTGCTTGATTGTATTTCCCCAAAGGGTCGGCACAGCAGACACAGGTAACCTGGCACAGATTTTACACCAAATTTCCCTCCTGATCCAGCCCTCCCATGGTGGGAAGGACATGTGTCCCCGCCTGGGCTCAAACCGGGAACCTTTCACTTGCAAATAAATGGCCATTTTCTCAAAGGCAAAGACACAAATTGTGAGTGGAGTAAAAACCCCATATGAAGGGAGCTGGGGTGGATGGTGGAGCCCATAAAGCATTTGATTTATTTTCATCTAATTTTCTTCTTTCCTACCTGACCGTGCTGAATTCTTCAACCACAACCACAAAAATTCCACCTTAAAAAACTTTACCAAATGCTAATTAAAATGGGACCTCTGACAGCAGTCTCGGGTTGAATCATTTCACTGTACACGTGGGATATTTCGGTAGGCAATGCGAGCTGATTTTGTTTGTTATCTTATCGAAACCACAAAAATAAACTCATCTGGTTACTTCAATTATCGCTCTATATCACTGGGATTATTTGGCTCTGCGTGTTGCGTCTCAAAAATGAGTATCCATGACTGTATCCCAGAGTATGTGCAGTTTTGAAGACATCATATGAGGGAAATGAGGGATGAAGAGCTCCCTGTTGTTTTTTTTATTACAATCCAACTTGTTGCTGATGGATTTTTTTTTCTCCTTCTTTATAAACGGCAAATAAGAGAGCAAGCTGCCGTTGGGAATTACAGATGGCTCTCAGTCTTTCTGCATCATTACGCTTTGTCTGTCTGTACAACTGGTTTTATGCAGCTGAATGTTTTCTCTTCACAGTGTGTGTCACGCTCACTTCAGCTGTGTGTCTGTTTGTATGTCCGTCCGTATGTTGGTTCTTATTCAGAAAGCTGAATAAAATGGCTCCACCTGATGTCGGATGACTATCATCAGGCCACCTGGAGGTTTTATCTCTCTGCTTCATTGTGTTTTATTTGCACATTTTAGCGTGTGTGTAATGGCTGATGTTTCTGCACTATAAATCACTACAAAAGGTTTCATTTTGTGGTAATAAAAAAAAAATACGCAGCTGAAAGCATATCTGGCCGAGTTGCTTTTATTAGGCTAAATTCAATTTGGGAGATCGCTGACATCCAGCTGTGGAATGGGCATTCATGTTATTTTCTGAAATAACTTTAAAATTAACACCATGCCAAAATACTCAGTTACCCAAGTGAAAGTTTCTTGTTTCACTTCCCCATATTTAATTTTGGGAACATACAGACCACCATAAACTGCCAGGGTGCTCAGTGTGTGTGTGTGTGTGTGTGTGTGTGTGTGTGTGTGTGTAGAGAGGGAGAACCCTAAATGAAGGACTCCGTAGACAAACGTAAAGTGAGCTTTAATCACTGATAAGTCCTAAACAAAGTTCTTGAGATTCCAACACGCAAAATCGAAACGGTGTTTCGACACGTACCAAAACCAGCGTGGAACTTTTGATTGCTCGCGGGGACCATGTTGTGTGACTGTTCAATATGGCGTTCCATCACGTTTTAAAACATCACTGTTTTGCTGCGCTTCAGAATTGAAATTCAGTGAAACACAAGTGAATATGTG
Source organism: Etroplus canarensis (assembly GCA_015106775.1). Classification (NCBI taxonomy): domain Eukaryota; kingdom Metazoa; phylum Chordata; class Actinopteri; order Cichliformes; family Cichlidae; genus Etroplus; species Etroplus canarensis. The sequence goes on along the minus strand of VUQH01055339.1, from coordinate 22,970 downwards.
GTGATCTCATTATCTTGTTTCCATAAATAAAATACAATTACACAACATGAAAATAAATATATACTTTATATGTAAATGATTATGTCTCATGTCCTTGCTTGATTAGGGGCTAATTCACCATCCATCCATCCTTTTCCGCTTATCCAGTTCAGGGTTGCTGGAGCCAGCTGTCATAGGACACCCTGGATAGGTCATCTGTTTATCACAGAGCCAACGCAGAGAGGCGGACAACCATTTACGCTCACATTCACGCCTACGGTCAATTTAGAGTCGCCAAACAACCTTAGCCTCTTGCATGTTTTTGGAGTGTGGGAGGAAGGCGGAGCACCCAGCGGGAACCCACACAAGCACGTGCAAACTCCACACAGAAGGGCCCACGCTGTCAGGCAGCAGGATTCAAACCCAGACCCTCTTCCTGTGAGGTGATGGTGCTAACTACCACACCACCATACCGCCACTGATCCACCACCCAACACGTGTAAAGCTCTCCTAAACTGCAGTTTATTTGCGAAGTCTTGCCTCGTTTACCTGAGTGTCTTGCACTGAGCATGGTTATGGATTTTAGAATTATATTAAAATGGAACGCAGGCAGATAGAATCCCAGGTTAGCTGTCTGGGATCACGCCTCTGGTGTTTTGCCCTGCTTCTGAATTGAAATTCAGCGAAATGCATCTGAATAAACGGTGATCTTGTTATTTTGTTTTTAAATGTGAAGAGGTTAAAAAGGTGACTTCAGTTTGAAATTTCTCATCCCTGTTCAAATTGATAAAATGTAGAGAACTGACTGAAAAGGAAAGAGTCTGCATTAAAGTAGACACGATTATTTCTCACGTCTGATTGGCAACTGATTCACCCCCTGACATGCGTAAAACATTTAAAAGCTCGTCTAACCTGCAGTTTATTTGTGAAGTCTTGCCTTGTTTACCTGAGCGTCTTGTACCGAGCATGGTTTTGGATTTTGGAATTATATGGAAACAGACGCGGGTAGAAAGTGTTCCCGGTTAGCTGTCTGGGATCACTTTGAGCTTCTCGAAGAAAAGAAGTTCAGCATATGTATTGCATGCAACATCTGGAGTTTAGCAATAATACAACAATGTGGAGACACCTACGGACAACGCGCCCCGATACCTGCATTAGTCCGAGCACAGCAAGAGAAGAAACCATCTAAGTGCTAGCACGGTTGAACAAATGATTTTTCTTAATAAACACACTTAAATGTATAGAAACACCTCCTACAAATTCTGACTGATTAAAATATTCTTCCATGCAAATAATAATAAAAGAGTTACAAAAGACACAAGACACAAGAAAACATTCCACTGTTTAGTGAGTGCAATATTTTAAAGTCATACATTCATTTGGCCACCAGATGTCGCTGTGGTGAGATGTTTCGAATGTTCCAAGAGATCACTTCTTTGTCCGAATCAACTGTTCCAAATCATTCACTCTCTTGAAAGTTCCTTTTCTAACATCAGTTATGTGGAAAGATGACATTGCGAGACATGATGAACACCCGACTAACCGAGGCATACGACACGATGCAGAACTAAGGAGAGGCAGGGAATAGACACAATAATGAGTAACGAGAAACAGGTGGGAGAAGGGCACAGGTGGCAACAATCAAGGGCGGGAGGCAAAACTGAACAAAATGCACGAGCATAACTGGTTACCAAATTAAAAAAGGGAACTAAGAAGCGCAGACACAAGACTGAACTTAACAAAATACAACAATTAAGAAGTATCAGTAGAGTATTTAATCACAAAGCACTTTGTGAGGATCACCTGTGGAATATACGCTACTGCGCAAAAGTCTCAGGCCACCCCTCATTTCTTAATATTTTGCTGGGAAAATGAGAAAAAATGGTTTATTGAAACATTTGCAAACATAAATGGAAGTACAGTACATAAGGCAAAAACAGGTTCTGTGCAGTTCTAACCAGCTTGAAAGTTGATGTTTACTGTGACCACTTTTATTCTTCAGCACAGCCTGAATTTTTTTAAGTAAGCTTTTTCATCATTTCTTTAAGTAGTCTTCAGGAATAGTTCTGTGGGCTTTCCAAAGAAAATTTCAAAGATATGTTTTGGATGTTGGCTGGCTTTTGTTCTCTTGTCTTTGTTCTCTGTCTTGATGATCCCACACTCCTTCATTAATGTTGAGATCCAGACAAGACCTGTTGCCACGAATTTTTAGCCTAGTTATTGCACGCTTTGGCGTATCTCAGCCTTTTCTGCCCATTTCACTCAGTTAAGAATGACTTCTTGACAGCCACCTTCACATTGAGATCAAGTCCAGTGAGGCTTTGGCAACAAGTAGATGGATCAGATGAAGCACCAGTTGCATCTCTTGGGTCTTTTGTCAGGCTTTGGCTGGATTTTTTCCCGCTTTTTAAGGACGTGACTTTCAGCTACTGTTCATCTGCTGTAGATATTCATTTTGGCCTACTGCTTCTTCTTTTGTCGTCCTCTTGTCCAATAGCATTTTTGCACCTACAAGGTGCTTCCCAAAGAGCTATTTCCTGCATGTCAAACTGTGTAATAGTTGGCATTTTTCATAGATTCAAAGAAATGTAAACAAAGGCTTTGCACCAGACTGTTACTAACAAAGTGCCTAGAGATACATTTTAACATTGGTTATTTGCTAAGTTGTCTGTTATATGTAGACACAAGACTTGTGTTAAGTGCCTTTTTATTCTTGAATGATTCATAGGTCGGTGTTAGCTGGTCTAACTAACAAACAAACAAACAAACAAAAAACATTCCTATGAAAATGGTCAGACTGAGTGTATGGACATACATACTATATGCCCATACACCAAAATCACAGACAGTCAGGAATGCTGATAGGCAGATGGGTAAATTGATTTAGAGAGGCTGAAAATGTCTGTGGGTTCACTGCATGCAGAGCCTCATAATATATTTAAGCCTTTGTCTGAGAGAGACACGATCAGCAAGCAGCAGTATGGCTTCATGCTGAGAAAGAGTATTACAGATGTGATGTTTGCTTTGAGAGTGCTGATGGAGAAGTACAGAGAATGTGAGTATTTGAGAGTGGTATAGGACATGTTTGAGGACAGAGAGACAGTGGTGAGGTATCAGGTTCAAGGTGGGGGTGGGATTACATCAGGGATCAGCTCTGAGCCCCTTCTTGTTTGCAACGGTGATGGACAGGTTTACAGATGAGGTCAGGCAGGAGTCTCCGTGGACTAGAATGTTTGCATGTGACATTATGATCTGTAGTGAGACAGAGGAGCAGGTGGAAGAGAATCTGGAGAGGTGGAGGTATGCACTGGAGAGAGGAATGAAAGTCAGAAGAAACAAGACAGAATATATGTGTGTACATAAGAGGGAGGCAGGGGGAATGATGAAGATGCATGATTCATCTAAGTTCACACATCACAGATGATACTCTCAGGCTAAAAAATTCCAGTCTGAGACAACATCAGAAGTGGGTTATGTAGGGCCAACTGTAAGTGAACCCCGACCCTAACCCTCAATACAACCCTAAACTGAACTTTAACGCTAACTCCAACCCTAAGTGAATGCCAACCCTAATCCACAACATCACGTGCGGGGTGTCTGTCAGCTTGGAAACATATGGAAACTACCTTAGGACTTTGTTCCAGGCTTCCAGGACTTTGTGTTCTTGAGTTATTAATCAAAAATCAAACCTGGTCAGCACTCTCAGGCTCAAAAAATTCTGATCTTGGTCAGTATCACAAGTGGGTCATGTGAGGTGTCTATTAACTTGGGGGTGGGGTGGGGAGTGATGCGTGTAAGTTCACACATTATCACAGCCAAGTTCACTACCAAGACAGAAACAAACTGTGATACAGTGCAATGCCCCAACCAGTGATGCAGATGAAGTGAAGAAAGATGATTTCTACCAACATCTCCAAACTGTGTTGGCTAAAAAAGGAGCATAAGGCATTAAAATCTTAGTGGGTGATCTCAAAACCGAGACTGGCTCAGACAAGATAGGTTGTGAAGAGATCACGGAGCAACATGAACTGGGGCAGATGAATGAAAATGGTGAATACTTTTCAGACCTCTGCTCCCTCAATCAGCTGAAGATAAAGCTTTACTAAAGCTGAAAAGTCCATAAAACACTGAGGCAGAACTTAAACTGTGGCTTAGAAATCCATAAAAGATATCTAGAAAACAAACACAACTTCGTGTTGGGACCCAATGTCTTAATGTCTGTCTTAATGTCTGAAGGTTGTCTCTAGCTGAAAGCATGTTTAAACAGTGGAAGCTCAAAGTAAGTTGAGTTTGAAGAGTGTTTGAAGAGTTCTCCATTCTCTTGAATTATAAAAAAAATCCTAAATATTTAATTGAAAGTATAAAGGCTGCAACAAAGTGGAAGACTGTCATGGTCCCCTGTACTCCATGGTGTGGACTTGCCTCTTACCCTCCACTATCACTATGTTCCCACTGCAGGCAAATTCAATTTTTTTTGCCCATGTGTGACCCAGATCTGATTCGTCCATGACAGTCTGAACAGCACAGATCCGATTTTTTATTTGAATCAACTCAGGAACTCTGATTAACAAGTTTGCTGATAACATTCTTAATCTCTGCCGTTGCACATTACCTTGTTTGCTCTGTTTAACCCTGTGGTTCTCATTAAAGCGTCCCAACTTTTACTGCACGAGTGTCCTGCACATGGAGTCCATCTTAGTGAGCCGTGACAAATACAAGCACAGTTGTCCCAAAAAACTAAACATTTTGATACCTGAATGGTTTCTACAGCTTAAAATATGCTGAAGTTATTTAGTGCTGAGAAATGGTGGAAAAATAAGAATAATGTGAATGCTGAATTCACATTAATTTTAACAGTCTGGCTACTTGGAAGTGAAATATAAAGAAATGAGGGGTGGGTCAAGATATTTGCATAGCACTGTAATGTTATACAGTGCTGTAAAATTCATCCAATAGAGCTACCTGCCAGCCTCCTGGGGGGTTATCCATCTCCGTCCTTGGTTCTCTGTCTGACCACACCTTCTCTACCACTTGTTTGTTCTGCCTTAGGACCACCCTCCTAACCAGGCCACCATTCCCTGCCTCCAAGTCACCTTCTGTAGTGGTTTTGCCTTCACAGGAGCATGTCCAGATATGTGTGTGTGTGTGTGTGTGTGGACTATTTCCTTACCAGTCCGTTGTATTAAATTAAAGTATTTCTACATTGAGCCACTTTCTGAGCTACTGAAGTTGGTATTCCGTACTATTTATTTTAAAGTATGTAAGTATCTGTCCCCCTTGTCCTACAGGTGCTGACCTCCGTCTTGTAGCTCCATGTCTTCTCCGTGTGGGTGGGCGTGCTTACCTCATTGTGGGTGTGGTCGTAGGTGGGATCCAGCAGGCTCACCTGTTCCCCATCTCCACTCACGTGCAGAACTTAACCTTGGCTTTCTCCTCCACTCGTCACCAGATTTTTATCACGTTCTGTGTAGTCCAGGCCGCTCTGTACCTTGCGACCGTCTTGTTGCGTTTTCTGAACTTGTGCCTTCGTCTGTCTGCCACCCTTACCTGCCTTCTCATCGCCTCCTTTTCCTTAGAAAGACCCTGTTTGTGTGCCTGCTGGAAATCTGACCTGCTTGACCCAGTCTCTGCTGCAGTCAACCAGAAATTCTGGTGACTGAAAAGCTTATACATTCCCTGGAAATTGAACAATTTCCCCGCTGGGATGAATAAAGTTTTCTGATTCTCAAAACTTCCCTGATTGCCTTCCTGTGCTTGAGTCCTTCAGTGAATCGTGACGATAAACGATTAAATTAATCCACAGCTGCAGTGATTCAGTAATACATGATTTTGAGTAGTCCTGTTCTACATAATGAGTGCTGACTTTAGGTACTTTAAATACTTGGTTATTTACGCTGTGTGCACAATTATTAGGCAAGTTGCATTTATGAGGATTAGTTTTATGATTTAACAGCAACAGTGCTCTTGGTCAATCCAAAATGTTAATAAACCTCAAACCTGAATATTTAAGGAACTGAAAGTAAAAATTTTGGCTTTTTTACGAGAATATCTGTGTGTGCACAATTATTAGTGTGCAGAATTATTACGCAATCAAAGAACGAAAAAAAATGTTCCCTCCTCACTTGTTTATTTTCATCTGTTAAAGTGAGAATAATAAACAACTCAAACTTTACAAATAAACATTTGTGACATTAAGAAAAAAATAAATCAGTGAAAAAAATCACTATAGGACTAAATATGGATTATTTCCATTGCTGATAAAAGCCTCAAGGCAAACATATCACATCTTCCTGTTTGAGAAGCAGATGTTGAAAGTACCCAGCTGTTTAATGAAACTACAGTGTGCAGACTACTGTATACAGTATTGTGCAAAAGTCTTGAGACACTTCTTCTTCTTTCGGCTGCTCCTGTTGGGGATCACCGCAGTGGATAACTGCCTCCATCCCACCCTGTCCCCTATTCCCTCACACCAGCCCTCTGCATGTCCTCCTTCACTACATCCAGCAACCTTCTCTGTGGTCTTCCTCTTCTCCTCCTGCCTGGAAGCTCCATCTTCAACATCCTTTGTCCAGCGTATCCACTATCCCTTCTATGAACATGTCCGAATTATCTCAGCCTTCCCTCTCCTACTTTGTCTCCAAACGTCCCAACGTGTGCTGTCCCTCTGATATGTCGATTCTTTGCATCACTCCCGAGTTCTTAATATTTTGCTTCCAAGGAGCCAGACTTTCTTGAACAATAGTTCTCCTGGCAGTCTGAAGCTCTGTCAAGTTTTTCTTTGGACACTGGCCAGTCCTCGCTCCTGGTCATTTTCAGAAGAATTTTTTTGTTTGTTAAGTTACTTTACACTGACCTTTGAATCATTCAAACATAAAAAGGCATCAAACACAATGGATGAACCAGTATTATATCTATACATAACTAACAACTTAGCAAAGAACCAATTTTAAACTGTCTTTACTAGCAGCCTGTGGCAAGAACAATTATTCCAATTTCTTTAGTTGAATTTAAGAAAGATGCCAAAGATAACACAGTCTGTCGTGTGTACCAGTATAGTATTGGTGCACCATCAAGGTAATTTTTGAAGAGCTATTATCCAAAAACACGACCTATCCCAGCACGGTTTGCAGTGTGTCCTCAAAAACTCTCTACAGCAGATGAACGTTATTTGAAGGTCATGTACTTCAGAAAGAGGAAAAAAATCCACCAATGACCTGACACAGGACCTGAGAGATGCATCTGGCCCTTCAGTTGATCCATCTACCGTCCACGGAAGTTTCATTGGATGGCTGTCTAGAAGCCATTCTTAAGGAAGAGAAATGGGAGAAAAGGCCGAGGAGTTCCAAAATACACAAGGACTGGACCGAAAATTATTCACAGCAGGTCTTATGGAGTGATGAATCCAAATTAGTTTCAAGTAGTCATCAATCGGTTCCGAGGAGGTCAGTAAAAAGGTACAACTGTGAGTGTCTCCAGCCATCGGTAGAACATGGTGGAGGCCCTGTCATGGTTGTCCTTCTAGAAGCCTGGAGAACTATTCCTGCAGACTACTTAAAGAAACGAGAAGAAGGGTTGCCTAAGAGAGTTCAGGCTGTGTTGAAGAATAAAGGGACAAATACTGACTTGTTGAAGATCTAGGAAAAGAAGAAGATCACAGAGAAGGTTGATGGATGTAGTGAAGGAGGACATGAAGAGGGTTGGTGTGAGGGAAGAGGATGTAGGGGTAGGGTGAGATGGAGGCAGATGATCTGCTGTGGCGACCCCCAACGGGAGCAGAAGAAAAAAGATGAAATATTGACTTTTAAGCTTATGAGAACTGTAGAAACTCTGTTTTTGCCTCATGTACTTTAATTCCCTTTGCACACGGGCAGCACAGTGGTGTGGTGGTTTGGACTGTCACCTCACAGGAAGAAGGTCTGGGATTGAATCCATCAGCTAGCCATCTTGGGCCTTTCTGTGTGGAGTTTGGATGTTCTCTTCATGATTCTGTGGGTTCTCTCTGGGTAATCTGGCTTGCTGGAAGTAAATGGATGGACAGTTTGGGGGCGGCAATGGCTCAGTGCGTCGGAGGACTCGTTTGGGAGCCGGAGTAACAGTAAAACTCATGTAAATATATTAATTACACTTCTTATTTAATATTTTAGTTTTAGTCGTTTCACCTGTGTTTCAGATTACACTTCACTATTTTTTGAATCCTATGAAAGTGCAAGTTCCCCATCTGTCGTTTAAGACCCTTAAAAAAAAAAGGTACTGTAAAAACAAGCCAAACTTGAAATAAGTGAAATAACTCAACCAGAAACAGACGTGAGCAGTACCCGCAGTATATGACAAACAAATGATCTCCAGAGAGTTCAGTGCAGAAGAAGCAATGACTTCTTGCCCCCCCCCACCTCAGCCCCATTGTGACAAACCTGGAAACAAAATGAAAAATATCACCATGAAGTGACAGTACCACTTTAAATGCAAATAAAAAAGGTGCAGTTATGAAGGAAGGTGTACTTCTTGCCAATCACTTTTTTCCCTAAAAGGTTTTTCTGAAGTTTAGACTCCCCAACTGCAAATCCTTAAGTCAGGAGAAAACGCATCTCTCTCTCTCTCTTTATTGATTGCGGGCTCTGGCTTATGCGATCCCTGAATCGCCCATTTCATTATGCTTTGCTTTTGGTTTATTGGTTTTAAGGCACGAGGCTCCGAGGGGAGACACGTTTAGCTTATTGCTTTGGCGGGATGAAGCAGCGCCTGCTTATTGCTGGAGTCTGGAGGTCCATGGCTGCTTCTGCACCAGAGGTACACAGCCATCTGTACTTTTTGTAGACGCCAGTGAACCCAGTTTGGATGAAAGCAGAAAACACCGCCGAACAGGAAACCCGCAGCGCTCGAAATGTCGGCGGTCAGTAATAAGCGCCGACTCTTTAATGGTCAGGTCTGGAAAACGGAGAACCTCGGTTTTGCCGGGACATTTCCAGGATTCAACCAACAAAAACGAATTGAAAATTCAGTGAGTTTTAATGAGTTTAACGTGCGCAGACCTCCTGCCTCAATAAATATGCATTAGGGGACGTAGCTACCCCGTTATAATATAGCAGCAAGATTTAAAGGCGAGGTAATGGAGCTAATAAAATGTAGTCTGGTTACAATAGTAAATATATGTTTTTGCTTTTCTGAGTGTTGGAAGAAAATAACAGACCACTGTGTGAGGTGTAAACAACGTAACAGAAAGAAATTAGGGAATGGTAGGCAGTGGACCAAAATCGCTGTGAGGTAAAAGATGGGGAGTCTATCTTCAGAACCCACAGATGCTTTTTCATTCACAATTAAGCCAAAGCTTTCATTGCATCTGATACAATTTTAACATCACATAGTTACATATTTATAGTGATGGATTGAGGAGGACAGAGGCGTGTTTCACGGAGAAATGGGAGCGAGAGGTCCTCGTCCCTGTGGTAATTTCCGCCTATGGTTGCACTGACGCGACAACATGATTTCAGTGTTACGGTGGGCTGTTTGGTGGTGGTGGTGGAGGGCAGTGCCACCCTAGAAGTTTGCCTCAGGTTCACTGTACATAAAAGATGGAGGCAGCCACACTCCACAGTTCTAAGCCTTACTTTGAATTCAGTTCAGTTCAGTCTAAATTCATTTATTTGCCCAGTGCACTTTATATTGGAAGGTAAAAATCCTACAATCAGGGGCGCATCTACAGAGGAAATTTCCCCCCAACCAGCACCACCGCCAATGTATTTGAACTACAGTACTGTTAATCTTACAGCGTCCACCACCACCACTGGATTGAGACCATGGAGAGGACCAGCAGGAATGTAACTTAGTACATTTACTCGAGTACAGATTTGTAATTTTTTTTTTTTAAGGTATTTTTATATCATGTTACTGTTCTGCTTCTACTCTAACGCGTTTGGGATATTTTTTCACATTTTGTACGCCATACCATGTATTTTTAGTTGCTGAGACCCAGCCACAGGGGCCACACGCAAGTGTACTCCTAGTGCCGGACCCAAGCCCGGGTAAAATTCGGGAGGATTGCGTCAGGAAGGGCATCTGGCGTAAAATCTTTGCCAAATCCCAAAGCACCTTCTGCTGCTACCTTGTATTCTCGCTAAGGGGTCACTACAGTGGATTAATCCACACTGGCACTTTGGCAGAGTTTTTACACCAGATGCACCTCCTGACACAACCCTCCATGATGAGAGGGGCTTGTGTACCCGCCTGGAATTGAACCAAGGACCTTTCACTTGTAAGGGGAATGTGTAAACCACTACACTATGGGGACACTTGACATCAGCTGAAAAACTGAGTGCAGAGATCTTCGACACATGGCCGAGCGGCCGTATGCAAGCCTTACAACATCAGGCACAGTGCCAAGCATGAGATGGAGTGTTGTAGAGCACGCCACCACTGGATGCTGGAGCAGAGGAAACGTGTTCTGCGGGGCAACAAAATACACTTCTCTGTCTGGCAGTCTGATGGATGAGTCTGAAGTTGGTGAACACCAGGAGAATGTTACCTGCCTGGCTTCACTGAATCAACTGTGAAGTTCAGTGGAGGCGGGATAATGCTATGGGGTGGTTTTTCTTGGGTTGGCATGTGCCCCTTAACTCCAGTGAAGGGAAAATATAGTACTACATCTTGCCAAGACATTTTGGACATTTCTGTTCCAGCATGACTGTGTGATCCAGTGCACAAAGCAAGCTCCAGAATGTCTGGTGTGGAAGAACATGACTGGCCTGTACAGAGACCTGACCTCAACCCCATTCAACACCTTTGGGATGAACTAGAACAGAGATTGTAAGTCAGGCCATCCAACATCAGTGTCTGACCTCACAAATGCTCTTCTGGAAAAAAATTCCCACATATACACTCCAAAATCTTGTAGAAAGCCTTCTCAGTAGAGAGGATGGGTTACAGCGGCAAAGGGGGGACCGACTCCATATTCATGCTTATGGATCTCCTCTCACCCGGTCTAGGCAGATGGTTGCCCCTCCCTAAGCCTGGTTCTACCAGAAGACTATTCCTGGTAAAAGGGAGTTCTTCCTTCCCACAGTCACCGAGTGCTTGCTCATAGAGGATCATCTGATTGTTTGGGTTTTCTCTCCAGTACTGCAGGGTCTTTACCTTACAGTGTAAAACGCCTTGAGGTGACTTTTTTTTTGGCTTGGTGCTATATAAATAAAAATTGAATTGATTTTATTTATGTTGGATGTCCTTCCTGACACAACCCTCTCATTTGTCTGGGTGTACACTGACTTGCCACCCCACTCGAGGCTGGGCTTTTGTCTCCTCCGGGTTGTGAGCCGGGGGACCTTTCACGCACGAAAGGCCCAAATAAACCTTTATTTCAGTCTTTTTTGGGTGAATTTGTACACTGTTAAGATCACACTGTCCCTTTATTTTTTATTTAATAAATGCTGCACAGGAGATTTGAGGGTTGAAAATCTTATTTTAAATGATGAATCCTTTCCAGGCCATCTGAAGGAGATAAACAGCTTGCACGGTATTACAAAGAAACCTAATCAAACACCACAGTGTCGGTATCATGCGTGTCTACCAGCTGTACAGTCTCAAACCCAACACTATTTTTAAATCACTGTGTCAATTATGATCCTGTGATTATAATGATCGTCGTAGCCCTCACCATGTGATTACACTGTACTTAAAAAAGCCTTTTAATACCGCTTCATTTTCCTCTGCCATTAATTTTTCTTCTTACAGTCGAAACATAACTTCTTTCACCCTCATGTACATTTATGTCTCTCCTTCATTTCCTCCCCACCCGCCCAGACTTCACCTCTCACATTTATTCCAAGTTTTTTCCGCCTCACCTTCATTTCTCTCTCACTTCATCTCTCTCCTCCGTCTCCAGACCTTCCATCAGTGATTACACCTAACCCTGAAGTAATTAAGCTAAGAACACAGATGGGGATGTGGGTCGTAAATAAACAACTGTAAGTGATATTAAACTATCCGACTGAGCATTGGCAGGAGGAAACATGCCGTCAGGAGTTTTAAAATGAACACTAGCTGAGCAGCACTTCCGACTTCCCACAAATTGTCTCCGTGGTCGATGACAGGGTTAGAACAGCTTGTTCCTAGTTGAGGAACAAGCTGTTCTAACCCTAGAACACCATGTTCTAGGGTGTTCCCTGTACCTTTCGGCTGCTCCCTTGTATTCTCCACCAAGGGGCTCGCCACAACGGATTAATCTGCATTGGTCATTTGGGAGAGGTTTTACGCCGGATGCCCTTCCTGGCACAACCCTCCATGGAGAGAGGGGCTCGTGTCCCCAAATGGGATCGAACCGGGGACCTTTTGCTCGTAAAAAGGTCTACGCTACCGCTACGCAACAGTGCCACAGCGTTTTATTCGACTAGTTTTGAGCTTAATATTTACACATACAAAAATATACCCCTTGCCATTTCATTAGGTACAACCGTTCAACTGTTCAAACATCCAACCAGCCGATCACATGACAGCAACTCAGCGCTATAGGCAGGCAGACAAGGTCAGGCAGACCTGCTGAAGTTCAAACCGAATGGGGAAGAAAGGTGATTTAGGTGACTGAACGTGCCATGGTCGTTGTTGCCAGTGTTATGGAAGCTGCTGGTCTACTGAAATTTTCCTGCACAACCATCTTTAGGGTTTACAGAGGAAATATCCAGTGAGCAGAAGTTGTCTGGGAGAAGATGCCTGGTTGATGCCCTAGCAGTGCTGGGAGGTAGTCTGAAACGTTCACGTGTAACTTAAACATGCAATAAGCTGGCAGCTTACAGGCCTTTAGCTCGTTCAAGCTAAATATATTCTATTCTAATGCAACTTTTTCAGCTCTCTTGCTAGGTGAGCACAATAAGGATAAACGCAAACTGAAGTTTTGTTCTCACGGTCTTGTGTCGTTTTTTTATATACTTCCGCAGTCCCTTTCATGTCATGGTTATTTCAGCTCTCATTGTGTTTTAGGGTTGGAGTCAGAATGCACCAAGAGTTTGGCATGCCTCCTCTGACCCACATCTGACAACTTTAGAAGTTTTGAGCCAGTCATGACACACATACTGCATCGCTTCATGCCATAGTTTCCCTTATGCAAGACTGAACACTAGCTCTCTGGGCGCAGCGTGAGACGGGCTAACCTTCACTTCACTACAATAAAAAGCCTTCCCTGCTTTTTCACGTACGTTTGGTGAAGCCAGACTTTAGAGAAGTGCATGCACTGTAGAGCCAGTAAAGATGTGAGACACCGTCTAAAGATATGGGACAGGGGGATAAATGATAAAAATGATGTGCAGTCCAACATAAAGAGGGACATCTGGTCACCCTAGGTGCGGGGAATATTTTCCTGGCACACTCTGGAACCCTCAGTACCGAACGAGTATCATTCAAACGCCGCAGCTTACCTGAGTATTATTCCTGACCATGTCCATCCCTTTATGATCACAGTGTACCCATCTTCTGACGGCTGCTTCCAGCCGGATAAAACACCATGACACAAAGCTCATATCATTTCAAACTAGTTTCTTGAATTGTACTCAAATGGCCTCCAAAGTGACTGGATCTCAATCTAATAGAGCACCTTGTGGCGGAACGCTGACAATTCTGCAGCAACTGTGTGATGCCATCGTGTCAGCGTGCACCAAAATCTCTGAGGAATGCTTCCAGCATCTTGTTGAATCTATGCCACAAGGGATTAAAGCAGTTCTGGAGGCAAAAGGAGTTCCAACACGGTGCTAACAAGGTGTAACTAATGACCTGCCTGGTGAGCTTTGTTCAAAGATCTAGAACCCAACTAATCAAATCAATGTCGCAAAGAAAAAAACAAACAAACAAAAAAAAAAAGCTTTTACAAGCTACAGTAACTCACTTGCCAGTCACTGGATTGTGCGTGAAAAGTGGGACAACTTTGTATCCTTTTCCTCATAAATGGTGGTCCTTTATATCCCCCGCGAGAACACTGAAGCATCATTTCTGTATATTTAGAGAATCTGACCAGCTCTTATGGCTGCCACTTAGATACTTTGGGTCGCTTCACTCAGTGAGTACCCTTCCTGAAAAATATTTATATATTTGACTGCAAACTTTGTTTGTGTTACAGTTAAACTGCAGAACTGATGGAGTATAAAACTGAACACTACATAATCAGGTTGAAAAAGGTGCAGCGATGGTCTGTGCGAGGGGGTTCAGAGAGGGTCTGAGAGAAGACCCCGGAGAGCGGTGTCCAAAACTCAAAGCACGAGGTAGCAGGTGTGTAAGAAAGCCGATGGAAAGCCACACCTCTGGGGGAGGAAACGCTGACATACAGAGAGGTAGCGAGGGAAGGAAAGGTAGAGCTAGAGACAAGAGGAACCACAAGAGTTTGTGGGAAATCTGCACGTAGTGGCTCTCCGATCCAGCAGTTAGTAGACTACTTTGGTAACACTACCGATGAGTATGTTTTTTAAAAAATCCATCCATCCATCCATCCATCCATTTTCTGCTGTTCATCTGGGTCTGGCTTGCAGGGAGACACCTATACCTCCCTCTCCCCAGCCACCTTCTGCAGCTCTCCTTGGGGGACGCCAAGCCATTCAGAATCAGAATACTTTATGAATCCCCAGCTGGGATTTTACTTAATTCCTAAATATTCCTAAACCAGCTGAGAGATGCAGTCTCTCCAGCGTGTCCTGGATCTGCCCTGGCACGTTCTCCTGGTGGGATGTGCCGGAAACACCTTACCCAGGAGGCGTCTGGGAAGCATCCTGGTCAGATGGCCGAATCACCTCAACCCCAGACACCCTACGGAGGAAGCTCATTTCCCCAGCTTGTATCCGCAATCTCATTCTTTCGGTCAGTACCCAGAGCTCATGACAATAGGTGAGGACCGGAGCGCAGATCATCCGGTAAATTGAAAGCTTTGCTCTCACGCTCAGCGCTCTCTTCGCCACAACGGACCAGTCCAGTGCCTGCATCACTGCAGACAGTGCGCCAATCTGTTTGAGAATCTCACACTCCACTCTCTGTGAACAAGATCCTGAGATACTTAAAACTCCTCCACTCTCAAACATGTCAAGAAATAAAAAATTTGAGCTGGCATCACATCTTCATCGTGAAGAAGATCCCCTGTCATTATTATCTAGCCATGACAATCTCTTCTCTCTGTTACTCCCTTTTCAGCAGCAGCAACCAGTGTGGATTTGTACTGTAGTTTATATCAACAGACCCTTTCATTTGTTTTTTTGGATTTGGGGTCAATATGGTATCATTTCTCCTTTAACCTGACATCTGAGCACTATAACACCTGATATTCACAAAAAAAAAACATAAAAAAACAGACGTGAATTTAAAGAAAGGCTGATGAGAAATCCTCCAACAAGTAAAAAATATCTCCCCCCAAAAATAGCAAAGAACGTGTGGCAGTAAAAATTGCCTTTCACCCATCCAGTTCTCGATCATCTTCCTCTTTTCCCTCATCCTTCTTGTAGCGGGTCCATTAAAATCCTAATGAGACTGTTGCCGTTTTTGGAGACTGAGATCGCAAGAGTAATTCATCCTCATTGCCGAAGCTAAATAATTGAAACAGCGGAGGCTTTGGGAGAAGGAGGCTATTGAGGTTTAGAGAGGAAAGTTATTGTTATTCATCACCGACACTTATTTTTGAATCACAATCTTTTAGCAGATAAAGTTTTGGCCGGTGTGGGAGGACTTTCTCAAAAGGTTCTGACTGTATGAAGAAGGGTGCAATCTACTGAAAACTAATCATGACGATTTTAGATTTCCACATGGTTATTGTGTTCTTACCTGGGTCGAAATGATGAGGTGATCAATTTTTGCTCTCCGGAGCAATACAGGTGTTAATTAAGCTTGAGGTATGGACGGAGAGCTAGAGGAAGAAGTTTCAGCTACTGGGAAAGACCAAAAGTAACCTAAAGAATGCAGTACTTGATAAAATTCCCATGCAGTTCAGCAGAAGTGCAGAGCAGGTGGCGTATACGTGATATTTGTTTCCCCTGCAGCAGTCTTCACAGGTGTAGAGATGATTTAGTTAAAATTAGATTGTTCTAAATCCAATAATTTGTTTTCCTGAACTGCATCAGTGCTAAATATCCAATAGGAGTATCAAGATATTAATCAGACTGAATTGGGCTTAATGGCTTCAGCTTCTGTGATAAAATGAAGGCTCAGATCATTCTTGGACTCCCTTGTTTCTGTCCTCAGTTATTGAGAACAAACCTGGCAAGAAAATGGTAACCAGTTACTAGCCTGGTTGTTATAGTTTTGGTCTAGGCACTCTGGGCCCCACTGTAAACCCAAATGCTCAAAATTCAAGTTTCAAAATTCAAAATTAAAGCAACTAAGTAAATAAACCAAAAATGTGAAGACATCTCTGTTCATTTAAATATGTTAAGTTCCTTTCTTTTTTGAGTTAATTAAACTTATAAGCTTTGATTTTAACCTGAAAATTTTTGAGAGTCAGGTAAGCATCACTTAAGCATATAAATATACTTTACTTAATTCTGTTATTTCAAAATGACAGCACACTGTAAACCTGAATGGTTAAAATAATTAAAACAACTGAGTATCATGAACTTACAGTTTGAAGACCTCCACTAATTTAATCATATTAAGTTCCTGTCACTTCTTCTTTTTTTGAGTTGTTTTGAGTTTTGAGTGGTTTTTGTCTGTTTGTTGACCATGAACTAAACAAAGAAAAATTTAAGGCAAGTGTAAAGAAAAGCAAAAAAAGTAGAAAAGACAAAGGTCCAGGACACGAACCAGGGTTTCCTGTCTGACAAACATAAAAGTTATACCATTTTCACCAATCGAGCCTCCATGTGACATCTGTGGGTCTCTAAAAGTGGACTAATGGCACCAACCCCACAGGACACTGTTTACATTAAGAGGGAGACATGGGAGGTGTCACGGTCCTAGGGTTTAAGAAATTTCCCCCCGGGATTAAAAAAGTATTCTTATTCTGACTGAGTGGACTGTTTTTTGAGTTTCTTTGTCCTTAGTATTGTTTATGGGATAATGAGTTACTGTTTTGAGCATCTGTTCTTGTTACATTTTGTTCTAGTCTCTATTTGTGTTTTGCCATTTATTAAATCCCTCTGTGTCTCCTCAGGCTCATCCTGCTGTGTTCTTATTCTTCTGTTGAGTTCGGTCTTGTGTCTGTCCCCCCCAGTTATGTTTCTCACTTCCTGTTTTGTTTTGGTGGGCGTTATGCCTCATGTCTGGTGTTCAGTTTTACTTCCTCCCCTGATTCGTTATCCTGATTGCTGCCACCTGTGTTCCTCTCCCTGCTGTGTCTCGTTAGCAGTTATTCTGTGTATATATAGCCTTGTCATTCCTTTGCTCCCTGTCATATTGTCTCCCTCTCTGAAATCCAAATTTCAAGTTTTTTGAACCTATTAACTACAGCTTGCTTTAAGTTTTATCCTCTCTGTGTTTAGATCCACCTTTCCTCCATACTGCACACAGCTGAGGCTTAAACAAGCGACTTCTAAAAAATGGCATAGGATGATGTTAATGTAAAATACACTGGGAATGGCTGTGATATATCAGAAGTCAACTGAGCTGTTGAGCCCGCCACAATGATGGGAGCCTCTTTTGTTCTTTGCCGCCTTCCTCTGCTCTCTGTTTCACTGGGTGTGAGCTAATAAGCCAAACTACAATCAACCCTACCCACAATGCCCAAAAGATACACAGACCTGTTTTGCCTGTCTTTGATGGCTGTAACTATTTTGTGTAAGATAGTGCCACGAAGGACCCCCGTGTTGGCTTCAATCCTGCCTGATTGATTCGATGCAACTGTGAAACCCCTCGTGTGTTTATATCAGAGTGTTGCATTGTGCCCTGTCTCATCTTTCTTTATCTCTTCATACATCTCATTTCATTTTAAGGAGTAACTGCTGATAAAGGAGCAGAACCTAAATTATTTATGGTGCAGTACAACTAGTCCACAGAGCTTAATATGGGATCTGTGCTGTGAGCCAGTGGTGGCTCTCAATCACATTGCTCCCTGGTGGAAACATCAATCAGCCTTTAGACAGTGAATGATGGATTTACTCAGAGCTTAGACTGTTTAGACAGACAAGTCAGGCCTTGATTTATTGATGCTATGACAAAAGTTTGGGGAATATATACCCAAATCTCTCATTTCACTTCAGCCGAATGAAGGTATGACACACAATATCGGTACTGGTCAGAAACGGTATGAAAAAGACGTGGACGTAGCCACCATGGTGTCACTCAAGGGTTTGTGGGCTGCTACTTTGAAACTATGATTTATTGGGGGGCAGGCCCACTTTGATTGACTGCATCAGCTATTTAGGTACGTCAAAAAAGGCTTGAAGGTTTGATTGCTTAAGTTCTTAAATAAGGCTCGTATTCCTTCCACATATCTCTAATATTGTCATGTGCTGACACCTACACACATAGCATACCTACAGATACTTTGGCAAGTCAGGTGTGATATCAAGCATTGTTCTGGGAGCCTTCTAAGTATGAATGTGTGAGAGTATAAATGTAAAGCAAGGTGTTGCAGGAGAAAAAGAAAAGTCCTTATGTTCAGTAATCTTTTACTTTCAGATTAAAACAGTATGAACAGTGCCAGTCAGTTCTGTCTTTAACAGGTACAGTGACTCATGCAACCTTTTTCCTGCTGAATTTCTCCTCTCCTTCTCCCCTATAACTGAGTTTCCCTCATCCCAAGAGGACAGTCTTTCTTTTTTTTTTTTTCAGTGAATCCTTTATATGTTGATGTGCGAAGTGTCAGAAGACATGTTTTGAAAATGCAATTATGAGTTTAAGTTGTAGCCATGGAGTGCTGAGATGAGATGAGATGAGATGATCATCTGGCATTGCATTCTTCAGAAATTATTTCATATATTCATCATTATATCAATAAATGAGCAGATTGCAAGTCACAGATAACTTAATCCTCCCCATTACTCTCAGTGAACAATTGTGGTTGTGTTTCATCTTACTTGTATTTAGTAGGTTTTGACTTTTTTTTTCTTAAGCCAGGTTTTCTCAGAATAAGAATCAGAATACTTTCTTAATCTCAGGGGGAAATTGCTTAAGTGCTTTGTAACAAAATGGAGGAATTCCTCCTGGGAGTGAGACCACACTCCCCAAATATCATCCAGATATTGGTGGTAGATCGTGGGAAGTTCAGGCATTTTTGGTGAAGGCCGATTCCTCCCATTCCGCCATGTAAATGTTTGCATATGCAGAAAAGTGTTTGCCCATGGCAGTTTCTTTTATTTGAAGAAATGTTTGATCATTGAACTGAAAGTCATTACATGTCAGATTGATGTGTAATAGTTCCAAAATGTGTTTATCTGGTATTTCAGGGTTGGAGTATTTTTCAAGAATCCTCTGGACTGCCGTCACGCTTCTTTGGTTATCAGTGTTTGTGTACAAGTTCTCCACATCCATTAAGAATAGGAAATAGGATTTTGGAAGTTTAAGTGATTATCTTTTAAGAATGAAATTGTTGGTATCTTTAATGTAACTTTGATGTTTGAGAGAGGGTATGAGAAATAATCTAAATATTCGGCCGACCCATAAGACTAACTTCCACAATCTGAGATTACTGGACATCCCGGGGGACATTTTCCAGGGTCTGGCCATGATTCTGGGGTTTTGTGTATTTTTGGAAGAAGGTAAATATACCTTGGTCTTGGGGGATGTACCCTTTAGATATTGGGCTCGGTTGGTATTTGTCTCCTACCAAAATGTCAATGATCCTATGGATGTGGGCAGTTGTTTCTGGGTAGTCTCCTGGAGTTATCTTTGTTCTTCCTTGATGTAATCCTTCTTATCCCTAATTACCACTGAAGATCCCTTATTTGCTGGTTTAATGATAGAAGGTATTGATTGGAGTTCCTGTAGGGCTTGCTCCTCCTCTGGGTTTAGATTTGAGTGTTCTGGTATCAGTAGTAAGTGGGAGGTGTCCGTTCTACTCTTGTCCATTAACATGTAGAAATTATTGGGGATGAGATCGTCTGTTGGTTCCCAGTTAGACTTGGGCTGAAAAGGTGGACCTTTTTAGTAGGGCTGAAGGAAAGTCCTTTCCTGAGTAGTAGGCCAAATGTGTTGATCAAGTGTAAGGATGTGAAGAGTGACAACTTCTTTATTTCCCTTTTTCTGTGGAATAGAAGGCTTTACAATCCTAAAAAAGATTTCCAGTGGAGCCAGATTGTTCTTGCCGTCTCATCTGTCCAATTGATGTCTGAAAAGCTGTCCTGTCATGGTTTGCAATTGAGAGGAAAGGACCCAGATACAGGACTCCAGAAAGCCAAAAGAGTTTGACTTAAAGTGAGCTTTATTCAAGCTGACAGCAGTCCATAAAAGTAAACAAAGTCCAAATGACTTACTTTCCAGTCAGGGAAAACACAAAGCACAGGAATACACTCTCTCAAGCAGGGATGCAACGTTGACAACATGTCACTGACCTAAGGAGAGGCAGAGTAGAAAGAGACGAGGACTAACGAGCAAACAAGAAACAGGAGGGAGAGGAGCAAGTGGCAACAATCAAAGGCCGAAAGTAAAACTGAACATAATGCAAGAAACAAGACAAAAGATAGGATCACTGCAGTGTCATGGTGTGCTGGTGTGAACCCCAATGCAGGACTCAGAGGCAAACAGATTAAACTCAGAAAGGGCTTTATTTAGCCAAACTCTCAAAAGGAGTGAACAGTCCAAGAATATTTCCAGGCACAGAAGAGAGAATCACTCACACAGGTACCTGTCAGGATGACATGAGAACACAGGATAAACACAGACTGAACTCAAGGAAGGCACAGGGAGACTAACCAGGGCATCACGACACTGAACAAAGGAGAGACAGAACTTAAGTAGACAAGGACTAAACAACTAACTGGCAACAGGTGGGAAGGGAACACAAGTGAACAATCAGGGCTGGAAGCAAAACAGGCCACAATACACAAGGCCAGACAGGTTTCAAAGTAAAACAGGAAACATGGACAAGACTGCAAAACACAACACTAAACTGACCAGGACACGAACACAGACAGGACAGGAGACACAGACTGAACACACAGAAGACAGACCTGACAATAGACAAGATGGAAACAGGCAGGGGCTAGACACAGAGGAAACCAACATGAACCACAGACAAAGTCCCACAAGCAAACCCTAACAAGCAGTGGACATCTGGGGAACTAAATAACAAACACAAACAAGACTTAAGGCGAAACCATAAATAAAGGACGCAATAACAGAATAAATCAAAGCAGGGCTCAACTAGAGAAATGCAATAAACAAGGGATGCCAAACACTAAAACTCAAAAACCAAACTACAAAACACGAGACCGTGACATGTCCTCTGGATGAGGAGGATAGAATGCTTGGTGGATCTGATGATATCATTAAGGCAGTTGATGTCATTTCAGATAGAAGGTCTCGGGTGTCTGGAGAAGTCAATTAATGGGATACAGATACGGGCATATTGGAGCGTATCTTTAGCTGCTGTTAACAAGTGTTTCACCTGGCTGCAGAGAATGGTCATATTGCCCTGTTCCCGATCATTGAGTCTGAAGGAAATGACCACTATTTGGACCTCTAGTGAAATGGCTGCTTTGTTACAAATGGTGTGTGTGGCCTGAATCAAGTTTGCTCCTGGAAAGGAATCAGCCTGTACTCTGCCATCCTCAGTTCTGGGTAAATTAGAAAGGTTTGATTCTTCCATGATGATATTGGGCCTTCTTGGTTTGAGGTGGCAGTTTCTTTTTGTTTGCCATGAGTTCATGTCTGGTGAATAATGGTTGGTCAAAGAAGAATGGCTGTAGTTACCTAGATAGGCGTTTCTAAAGGTCCTGGCGGATTGAACCCAGTTGCGCTGGATCTGAGGTTATTGCTGGGATGGGTCCTTTTTCTCATTTCCTGGGGTCTAGTCTGTCGGATCTTCATTCATAAACTACTGTGGAGCCAAGAGCCCTGAATTAGTTGGAGGGGCGTGTGCGTGAGTGTGTGTGTGTGTGTGTGTGTGTATTGTACCTCAATTCAGTGTTGGGTTGGGGCTGAGTTTGATTTTTATGAAGAGAAGGACCTCCTTTCTACCTTTTTCCCCCTATCCTTATATTATTTTGGAACTGCGAAGGGAGTAAGGGGTGTTCTCAACAGAGGTCTGGGTTTACGTTGAGGTTGGGGTTGGGGTTCATCTAGTGTGGAGGGTGGACTGTCCAGGAAAGGGTTTTCCAGAGCAAGATTTGCCAGCTACTCTGTGACTAGGTTCCAAAAAGTGGAGGCTGATGTTTTCGTGTGAAATAATTTCCTGGGACCAAGGGTTGTGTTCCTGATCATGGTTTCTGTCAAAGGAAAGGTAGATGTGACTTTTTGAAAAAGAGAGTCTAAAGAGCATGGTGTGTTTGTATTCCAGTTGTATGGGAGATGGGTTCTGGTTTTGTTGTAAGGAATTAGGTGTCCGAGCTGGATGATTGGGGGAGTTGTGATAAGGCTCTGAAGTTCTGTTCTTATTTTTAATTTTGTGATGTTTATAAGGGGGTGGAGTTGGTTCCGTCTGAGAATCCCCGTCTTGATTGTTGTAAATGGGTTCTGCCCCATTGCGGGTGGTGGTTCTCTATACCAGGGTTATATTAACATCCATAGGATCCATAGGAGTGTTGAGTGGCTGAGATTTGTGGAATATGCAGGGTTTGTGCAGGGATTTGGGTACTGTCAATATTCCTGTTGTTAAGCAGGGGGACTTTGTGGATTTTCCTGGAGCTGTGTATTAGAGCTTTCGTTGCTGTTCTTGTTGCAACGAAATCTAGTGGGATTTGAGTCCCCGACTCGGTTAGTTCCTCCTTTACTCCGATTTTAAGAAGGGGAAAGCGGCGGTGAGCCCAGTGGAGTGCCATCAACCATGCTCTAGATAAATGGTTCAAGGGAACATTTTGGAGTTGGTGTTTGATGTCCTCCTTACTTTTCCGGTAACGATTTTCCAGGATTTGTAAGTTTTTTTTTTTTTTTTTTTTTTTTCCTAT
>VUQH01055335.1:0-11621 GCA_015106775.1 Etroplus canarensis | reverse complement strand
TAAGATCACTGCTGAGGTCTTTTGTCCTTGTGACATTGTGTTGACACACACTTGAATGCTCAGGACCAGCAAGCGGTGCTCACACTAACTGACAATCAGTGTGTTTGACACTGTCTGACTTCCTGTGGAAACAGTGAGGGCGTACTTAGTTTTTCCACACGCTGCTTCTGCATTTTGGCTCAGTTACATAAATGCTGCTACTTATTCCAGCCCAGAAAACAGTCTGATAATATAAAAAAAATGTGAAAAACACATAAAAACTACATCATTTCAGTTGCTTCAAAATTTATCGGTTCACTGATATCACACCCACAGTTTCTTCATTTTGTAACTGTGTTTTATTTAACACTGAACACTTTGGGGCGCCATACCATCACCCACCAGCCTGGATTTGTCTACAGACGGATATGTTAAGAGTAAATGTAGTGCAATCGGCTCATGCTTGGCTAAGAAGCACAAAGTACGGGGTTCATATTTAAAGTCCGAGGAGTGTTTAAAGTTCTGAAGTTGGGAAAACACGATGGTTACGTCAGCACAGTCTAAGAACATGTTTCAAAGGGGGCGTGGGGTGGGCTTGGAGCACATGCAAAGAAGTCATTTATGCATGTTGATCAACACGGCCATGAAACAATGATTTCCATTTACACCGAATGAGCATGTCAGACAGAGGTGGGATGTACACAGGTGGGCTTCAGGGTCACACTGCAGTCAAAGACATTACAGTCACGGTACACCATTACACCAATTATTAATGCACTGATTAATGACACACAATTAACAGCAGCACGTGATTGGATCATATAGAGGAATATACAGTATATACACAATAACTTCATTATTTAAACCAAACATCAGTCTGGAGTGGAATTCAGTCTGCCAGATGTGCATCATCTTCATGGTTTGAGCTCTCTTCATTGAGAAGTGCGGACAATGCTGCCCCATAGTGGTAAACTACAGTAATACAATCAGCACACGGTTCAGTTGATCATTTTCCATGTGTTGGATGTTTGCACGTGCTCTATGGGTGCACATGCGGCAGACGCCAGGAAACGCACTTAAATGCAGTTAGAATTACACCTTGACTAAATGGAAATAAGCTACGACCAACGAAGACACCGAGAGCCACGCAATGAAGTGATCCGTGAAGGCTGGATCAGAGGGGCGAGGGCGGAATCAGAGGGAAAGACAAGGAAGGCACTTTGGATAGATAAGGAGTCCCACAGTTACAACAGCAACAACAAAAAACTATCAGTGGGTGGTAAATGTGTTCCAGACTTAAAGTGAGAGAAAAAATGTAATTAGTTGATCATGTCACATGAAGGCGGAGCAGAGAGATGGTCAGATAAGGATAAAAATCAACTCATTTACACTGCTGTATTGATAAAACAAAGAAAATTGTTATTTGGAGTTTCTGAGGTGCTTGAAGATGAATTTTATTTTGGTTTAAATCTGTCTCTAAAGACACATCTGAAGACTTGGGCTTAGCTCAGCATAAAGTCACCTGCACGGAGGTCAGAACACCGACTTCATATTTCAGGCAGAACAGGAATACAAAGTTCCTAGCATAGCCAAGAGGAGACCGGTGATTCTTGTTATACAACTCGCTGGCCACTGCTAGCACTGGGTTGGACCACCTTTTTAACTCTTCATGGCAGAAATTCAACAAAGTGCCAGAAATGTTCCTCAGATTTTGGGATGCGCTGACTGCCGAGGCCATTTGAGTGCAGCGAACTCATCGTCACGTTTGAGTTGGTCTGAGCTTTGCGACATGCTGCGTTATCCTGCTGGGAGCAGCCATCAGAAGATGGAACACTGCGGTCATAAAGGGATGGACGTGGTTGGCAATAATACTCATGTAAGCTGTGGGGTTCAAACGGCGCTCAGCTGGCACCAAGGGGTCCAAGAAAATACCCCCCGCGCAATCACACCACCACAGCCTGAAGTGTCAGGCCGGATGCTTCCGTGTCGTTCATGCTGATGTATGACCCTACCATTCAAAAGTCACAGCAGAAATAGCTTTTCCAATTTTTCTGAGTCCATGTGAACTGCGGTTTCCTGCTCTTAGCTGACAGGAGTGGCACCCAGTGTGGTCTTCTGCTGCAGCTGTGCATTCAGAGACGCTGTTCTGCATGCCCTGGTTGTGACGAGTGGTTACTGCAGTTATGCGTTACTAATTCTGGAACCTTGAATTGTTTGAAACCTTTCCACCTGTAGCGTACCAAAGTCTAAAATTCACACACGGCTCTACTCGCTGCTTTTATTTTTGTCTGTTTGGGATTTAGCGACACCTACTGGTGAGAATGCAGACTGCGACCTTTGTAAACATGTCAGAGAACCTGCAGTGGCTGGCAGGGAACAAAATGGAGTCTCCCACGACCACATGCATCAGTATTTCTACTCCAGAGGTTTCTGTACCTTCAGCTGCACCCTTGCATTCTCCTCAAGGGGTCGTCACAGCGGATTAATCCGCACTGATAATTTGGCAGAAGTTTTATGCCAGATACCGTTCTAAATGCAACCCTGCATGGTGAAAGAGGCTTGCGTTCCCACCTGGAATCAAACCAGGGACCTTTTGCTTGGAAAGGCAAAGTTGTAAAGCACTACTGGAATTAGAAATGTAACTGAATCGAATACGATTTAAGAACTACAAGGTCAGTTTTTTTTACTGCAAAAGTAATAGATTACAGCCAGTGAGTAATGATGGCTGTTCTGCATTGTGATAACAAACGCAAGACATTATTCAAGTCTGCCTGTTCTGAGCTGTTATAGAACCGTGGCGGTGCAACATGGTAACTCCAATGGAAGGGAACCCGCTAACATTGTAGATATAAATATCTTTTCGTAAGTGAACAAAACCATATTTCTCCCAGAGTGATTTTTAGACTATAAAAGCATAAATATGTAAGTTAGACTGAATTTATGATTAAAAATCACGTTAAATCTTATGGCCCTGTGACACCTTGATGATTTAACCAGCGTATGCCGACATATGAAAATTTTGGTAACTATGCTGGTGTACGTCGAATAAATATAATAAGTTAAGAGCACGCTGAAGCATGCTGGTATATGTAGTATTTTGGGCACGCACAAAATTTCCGACATATGCCAGTGTATGACTCATACGTCCCACAGACACATAAGTTGTAGGTAAGTTATGCGAATGTTGAAACATGTTACTTGTAAGTTACTCATAAGTGGGAATACGTGTAATGTCTAGCATACCCCAAACTTATTTCTAACCTATGAGTAACATGCTTTGAACCTATATGAAACTTACAGCCAACTTATCTCCAACCCATATTGACGTATTTGACGTGTTCTGGACGACCACAGCACTTACTGAACGTGTTTCTAACTTACAGCTACCGCATAATGGCGTGTTGGCTGAGAGTGGGAGTCGGCCACAGACGCAGCTACGACGCCACTGAAGATGCCTGAGAGGCGTTGGAACCTGCATCACCTCCATCACAGGGTGATGATGGTTCCTCCATGCGCCCACGGCCAGGAGACTTCTTGGCAGCGTTCTTCGAGTTTTTCTTCAGCATGATGGTGATGTTGATACTGCGAATAGCCTACGACACGCTATGAATAAGTTGTGAATGCTGGCAACGCGCTTAAGCGTTCTTTGTTATAAGTTATCTATGTTATGGAAATGTTCTATATAAGTTGCTAATATGTTATGTCTACATCGATAATTTAAAAAAACCTCATAGTTGTGTGTATGTCAGCATTTTAGAGACATTTTGATAGGTCGGCACACGCTGGTTAAATCGTCATGGTGTGACGGGACCATCAGACACTGGTCCTGAGGTGCTGAAACAGCTGGTAAGAAACAGAGCTGATTAATTCAGCATCCAAGACGTGTCTGTGTGCAGATCACCAGCGCGCAGCCCTCAAATTGGATTGTGCATTGCCAGGTTGCCGTTTTATAGACAACCTAGCAACTTCGGTAACACAAAAAACATTCCAATCATTCAAAACAAAGTTTGAGGGTCAGAACAATTAAGGCAGTTTTTCTGAGGCAAACCCGGGAGAAAGGAGCATTGCCAGGTTTACTTTTCCCTTTCAGAATTCCCTTCAAGGCGCAGAAGAAACAAGCAAACGCTGTGCCAGTGAGTGAACGCAGGAGGCGCCGATCACCAGCCATCTCCAGACCTTACGCTAAGCTAAGCGCCCCCTGGACTCCCTTAAAGAGAATGCATGAGAAAAAAATAATTTGACACTTTAAATGCAAACTGTCATCAAAACTGTTTCGTGTGTGGCTGCGTTACTGAACAGGCGGGTTACAGTGTAACAGTTTTGAAGAAGAAACCGGACCCAAAGCCACTGTACAGAGCAGAATAAAGCAGAATGAATTCTTATTGCCATTAATATCGTTGGATGTTCCACGTCACTCACGTAATAAATACGGTCACTGAGAAACACAGAACATAGGATATGTAACATACACGTCACGGCTATAACATAGAAACCCAGTGTGTCTGAGGCTGGTCGGGGTTTATACGGGACGGTTTCACTTCATGCCTTTAGTGTATGTGCAGCAGGTCACAGACGGAGGCATTACAGATACTACAGTGATGATGACCTTGTATTATTGCTGATCTGGTACACGGTGCAGATGGGAGGGCTTTGCTACAGGTACGGCACAGTTCAGTACAGCAGTGGATCACAGAAGCAGCAGGAAGAGGGAGAGTCGGTCAGTGTGGAGCAGGAAGGAAGGCGATGCGTCGCCGCGTGTCAGATTGTCATGCGGAGGCTTTGAAATGCAGCCGGTCGTCCTCGAACTCACTCTGCCGCCATTTTCTCTATGTGGTCGATCAGCAGCTTGTACTGTTCTGCACAGGGGAAAAACACACAGGCTTGTTGTAAAGGAGCATTTGGTTATTTTCATGCAACAGGAAACAGCTTCACATTATTTATACACACACACACACACACACACACTGATGTGCATCCTAAAATAAGGGCTTTCTATCAAACTTTGAAATGGTGATTTCAGCTGAGATTCCATTTAGTTCTGTTCTCAAACATCATGTTTCCACAAAAGCAGGGATGCTGCAATGATTTGCAAATGATCTAAAGCCTACATTAAACGTATATCAGGTATGAAAATGGTGCAAAGGAAATAGAGCAAATGTTTAAAGTGAGAAAAGTTGCCTTATAAAGACGGGATTTAAATTATTTACACTGGGTTACTTCCTGTTCGCATGTCAAAATGTCCTCAGGTATGATACCTACAAAAAGTATTGGGCCACCTACACATTACCTCTACAGGTGCTTTTATCACATCCCACTGTAAATCCATAAGCAGTCATATGGAGTCGGCCCCCCTTCACAGCAATAACAGCTTCCACTCTTCTGGGAGGCTTTCTACAAGATGTTGGAGTGTCTGTGGGAATTTCTGTCCATTCATAAAGACGAGCATTTGTGAGGTCAGACACTGATGTTGGATCAGAGGGCCTGGCTCACAATCTCTGTTCTAGTTCATCCCAAAGGTGTTGGATGGGGTTGAGCTCAGGGCTCGTTGTGGGCCAGTCAAGTAATTCCACACCAAACTCATCCAACCATGTCTTTATGGAGCTTGCTTTGTGCACTGGGGCAGAAAAGGGCTTTCTCCAAAATGTTAATGTAAAGTTAGTAGCATAGAATTGTCCAAAATGTTTTGGCAAGCTGAAACATTAATAGTTCCCTTAACAGGAACTGAAGGGCCCAGGCCAACTCCAGATAAACAACCACAGAGCTTCTTTGCTCCCAAACCAGACTTTAAAGTTGGACAAGTCTAGTTTTGGTGAATGCTAGGAAAACATCACCTGCCTGACTGTATTTCGCCATCAGACTGGCCAAAGAGAGAAAGGTGATTGGTGACTCCACAGAACATTTGTCCAACGGCGGCATGCTCTACACCACTTCATCCAACACTTGGCATTGTGTTTGGTAATGTGGATGCAGCTGCTCGGCCATGAAAACCCATGCCGTGAAGCTCCTGACACAGTTTTTGTGTTGATATTAATGCCAGACAAGGTTTTTTTAACACTGCAGTTTTTGTCAGCAAAGCGTTGGACACTTTTATACACTACGCACCTCAGCACTCGGCAACCCCACACTGTAACTTTACGTGGTCTGACACTTGGTGAATTGAGTTGCTGTGGTTCCTAAAATGCTTCCACTTTGCAATAATCCCACTTCCAGCTGATGGTGGAATATCTAGGAGGGAAGAAATGTCACCAGCTGACTTGTTGCAGTGGTGGCATCCTGTTACAGTACCATGCTGGAATTCAGGGAGCTCTTTAGAACCACCTATTCTTTCACTCATGTTTGTAAAGGCAGACAGCATGGCTAGCTGCTGGCTTTAATGGGACTGAATCAAACACCTGGATTCAGTGATTAAGAGGTGTGGCCCAATACCTTTCTCTGTATAGCGTATAGACTCCCGTATGCATACCATAAAACGTGCAAGAAACATGTAAACCTATTGTATTCTTTTCTGCATTTACCAGAGCCAGGTTATTACAAACTGGGGGCTCGTCCAGGATTTGAATCCAGGACCTTTTCTTGCTTTACCTTCATTCAGGTTCCCAATGACTGCCTGCTTCTTCAAGAAGTCGTTGCAGAGCTTCTTACTGAGGCCAAAAGCCAGCATGTTATGAGTGAATGTCCTGAAGATACAGCAAACACACAATAAATATTCCAATAAAAATACAGCTATTTTAAAACATGATGTGTCATTTCACCATTACTCCCTGATCAAAAAAGGTGACAGAGACACCTCTGATAATTTTAAAACATCTTCTAACCTGTGCCTCATTAGTGTTTTTATTAGCATTTCTTTCTGTATTACTGTGAAGACATCACTGTGGCGTTTGGTTACCCCAGCTGGCCGAAGGCAATGTTCTCATCGATTTTGTAGCTGTCTTTCTTCTCCTCATCGGTCATGTGACACCACTTCTCCCTGCAGCAAAAAGACAGCTGGAGTCAGACTTCAGGTCCATCTGACCTTCAGCTCCTCCACAGAAACAGGTCAGGGGTGGATGCAAGAAATATCACCCACCAATGCCATGCTGACTTTTTACAACATTAACATGTACAGCACTGGTATCAACAAAGATTGTTAATATACAACAACGTAATTTTATTTTACTCATTTTTAAGACTAAAACAGCTCAATAATCCACTTAAGAAAAGCATCAAAGACATCCAACCCTGCAACTGTCACTTTGTAACAGGAAGCAGAACAAGAGATTCATTACACATAAAAGCACATTAACCAGCCATCAGCGCAAAAAAACACAACAAATGATTCATTCAAAGAATCATTATTGTAAACAAGCACATGAAACGCTAACATTTGGACTTTGTATTGCTGTAAGACAAATATTTAGGAAACTGCAAATGTTCCCACGCCTGAACTCACCATAAACAAAGACATGAAGATATTACTGATTTGTGTACTTTTTTTTGTGAATCCACTTTCATTTTCTCTTATATTCTGTTATATAGATGATTCAGCTTTAGATATGCAGACCTCTGAAAAACTAAGTCCACATTTACGGCTTCAATACGAATTTAAATGTTAAGCAGCAACCAGGTGGTGCTAATCAAATGCACTGATTAACTGATCATCAGTCAGTGTGCGCACCTCTATGAAAGCACAAGTTTTGGTAGTTTGTTGCGCTGGAACATTCAGTTGTATGTTAACACAATGCTACAACCTTGTCAGGAGTGGATGTCCCAGAAAATTCAGCCCAAGGTCAGAAAAACTGCAAGACATCTAAGATCTAAGAGCTACATCTCAGACTCTACGGGCCTCAGTTAGCAGGTTAAAGGCTAAAGTTCATGGCAGGACATTTAGAAAAATACTGAAGAAGTTAAAACTGGACAATGATCCCAAGCACAGCAGCAAATCTACAACAGAATGGCTGAAAAAAAAAAAAAGAGTAAAGGTGCTGCAATGGCTCACTCAAAGTCCAGACCTCAACCCCACTGAAATGCAGTGGTGGGAACTTAAGAGAGCTGTGCACGAATGAATGTGTGCAAACCTCAGTGAACTGAAGTTTTAAAGAAGAGTGGGCCAAAATTCCACCACAACCATGTGAGAGACTGTTAAAGTCATACAAAGAACACTTACTTCAAGTTATTGCTGCTAAAGGTGGTCACAGCTAGTGAATTTGCCTAGACGTCCACTCCTGTGAAGACTGCGACCAGCAACCTGCCAGAACGTCTGCTTTTATAGAGGCGCTTGCACTGGCTGATGATCAGTTTAAGTGCATTTGATAAGCAGCTCCTTGCTCCTATGGTCCGTCTTAGTTCACATTTTACAGTTTTGACTCTTTCAGACACCTACTCTGGATGTAGATGAAACTTAAAAATAAGATCTACAATAAACATTGGTAATATGGCGGAGGTTTTACACCGGATGCTCTTCCTGATGCAATCCTCCATGGTGAGAGGGGCTTGTGTCCCCACCTGGAATTGAACCAGGGACCTTGCAAGGTGAACGTGTAGCCCACTACACTACGGGGACAGTACTATTATCACTGGTTTGTATGGAAGCCCAAAGTGTGCAAAATTATTTATTCAAAAAGACACAATAACATAAATCAGAACACCTAAACTGTGTGATAAAAATGAACCAGCAGTGTGCGACCAAGTGCACTGTATAATAAAAATGTTAAATGGGGATTTAAAAAAATGCTATTTCTCACTTATTTAATAATTCCATGTTTACTTAATACTGGACACCTTGGCGCTCCTTATAGCATTTATTTTTCTCTTTTCTTTCTGTTGCTGCAGGTGTTTTTTCCTCTCCTACATTTTCTCTAATAAGCTTTGTGAGACATCTTTTATCGTAACCTTTTTTTAAACTGCTGTGTATTTACACTCACTGGCCACTTTATTAGGCACGCCGTGTTGGTAGCTGGTTGGATCTCCTTTCCACCTTCAGAACTGCCTTAATTCTTCAAGATTAAACAAGGTGGTGGAAAATATCCCTCACACCATCACACCACCAGCAGCCTGACGTGTTGGTGGATGGCTCCGTGCTTTCACGGTGTTTGCACCAAATTGTGACCGTACTGTCTGAATGTTGCAGCGGAAATCCAGACTCGTCAGACCAGGCAACGCTTTTTCAGTCTTCTATGGTCCGACGTTGGTGAGGCCGTGTGAACTGTAGCCTCAGCTTCATGTTCTTAACTGACAGCTGGTTGGTCTTCTGCTGCTGTAGCACATCTGCTTCAAGGTTCTGCGTGTTGCGTTCAGAGACGCTCTTCTGCATACCTTGATTGTAACGAATGGTGGTTTGAGATTACTGCTGCCTTCCTATCAGCTTGAAGCAGTCTGCCCATTCTCCTCTGACATCAGCGAGGCGTTTCCTCCCAGAGAATCGCTGCCGACTGGATGTTTCCTACTTTCTGGACCATTCTCTGAAAAATCCCAGAAATGGTTGTGATGGAAAATCCCAGTAGGTCAGCATTTTCTGAAGTAAGACCAAACCATCACATGTTCAAAGTGACTTAAACCTCCTTTCTTCCCCGTTTTAATGCTCAGTCTGAACTTCAGCGGGTCATCCATGTCTACAGGCCTAAAAATGCACTGAGCTGCTGCCACATGAACGGCTGATGAGACATCTGCATTTACGAGGAGTTGAACAGGTATACCTAATGAAGTGGCCAGTGAGTGTATATTACATACTTTACATGTAAACGTGTAAACAGAGTAACGGTTTACACATTCGCCTTCCAAGCGAAGGGTCCCTGGCTCGACTCCAGGTGGGGTCGCAAGCCCCTCTCACCATGGAGGGTTGCGTCAGGGAGGGCATCCGGTATAAAAACCTCCAATGCTGATTAATCCACTGTGGCGACCCCTTGGGGAGAATGCAAGGGAGCAGCCAAAGGTACATTTTCACATGTAAATTTACTCTGTATTTAATTTGAAAACAGGAATCAAAGATTTTGTTCACACTGAGTTTTATCAGTTTGCCAACATGTTCAACACGACAAATTTAAGCACTTTAATTTCAGTTCCTCACCGTTTTGGCTCAGCAATACATTAAATTTACGGAAACCACTGTAAATATCTCCACATGAGATGCCTACAGTGTATTTTATTTAGGCAGAAATGAGAATAAACGCGCCTCCAAACTTTGAATTTGATAAAAAAAAAATAAAAAGCAATGCAGCACATGAGCAACCACTACTTCATTATATGTAGACCCACGTGTATATTTATGTCACGTTCCAGGAATCAGTCTGCAGTGGAAACACAGAAGCACACGTAGTAAAATAAAAAAAATAAAAGGAAACATGCAAATGGGAGAAAAATATGAAAATATGACATGCAAGCAGATTAATGGCGTGAACGTGCAATGAGCGGTGAAGAGGCGGAGAGCATCTCCAGGCTGCAGTGGATCTGCTGCTCCTTCTATAAATACCATCCCAGACATTATACAAGCCCTCTTTGCACATTCCAGATATTAACTGTGGGCGTGACGCTGTCACTCGTCAAAGGTAGGCACAAAAAAAAAACAACAGCGGCATGACGGAACTGCACCCGTTAGACAAGAACATGCCAACGGAGGACAAATAAAGCAACAGAAACTCACACAACATCCAGCCTTGCCCTGCTGTGATGATGCACATATTCCACACAGCACAGCCTGGCAGTGCATGCTGGTCGTACAGTCTGGGGGATGCGCCGTTAGCTCCCAGTTCACCGGAGCGCATGTGACAGATCAGACCCGAGGCGACTGCCAGACCTCACGGCTCAGCCTAATCCTTCATAGCAGGGCCGAACACCGACCTGCTCTCACATTAACCCTCAGTAATCATCCGTTTCCTGTCATACATCACATCTTTCGTCTCTCTGCGGCACACAGAATCGCCATCTGTCTTTGATTCACCCATCAGAGCTCATCTGGTCAATGTGACCGTCTGGAGGTTACACTGGAGCTCATCCACCATGACAACTGTGGATTCTGCAGAGTGACCCCAGAACCATCAGCCTGGTGCAACACAGTGACGCCTTTAAAAAGCTACACACCGATTCAACGATTTTGTGGACAGACCAGGGATACAGAGACGACAAATTGTCTGCTGTGCCAGCGTGGCTGCCATATTGTTCAAATACCATGAGCCATCATCCAATTTTTAACTGTTTTAGTTTGCTACAGATGGCAGATACAAGGATGGAGACTCTTGGTTAAATTAAAAATGTGGGACAAAAGTATTGGGCCTCAGTAAGAAGCAATGACTTCTTGAAGAAGCAGGAAGTCACTGGGAACCTGAATGAAGGTAAAGCCAGAAAAAGTCCTGGATTCAAATCCTGGACAAGCCCCCAGCTTGTAATAACCCGGCTCTGGTAAATGCAGAAAAGGATACAGTAGGTTTACATGTTTCTTGTGCATTTTATGGTATGCATACATGTGTATATACACGATATGGACAAAGGTATTGGGCCACATCTCTTAATCACTGAATCCAGGTGTTTGATTCAGTCCCATTAAAGCCAGCAGCTAGCCATGCAGTCTGCCTTTCCAAACATGAGTCAACGAATGGGTGGTTCTAAAGAGCTCACTGAATTCCAGCGTGGTACTGTAACAGGATGCCACCACTGCAACAAGTCAGCTG
>VUQH01055327.1:0-13144 GCA_015106775.1 Etroplus canarensis | reverse complement strand
GTGGTTTGCGCATTTGCCTCAGAAGTGAAAGGTCCCTGGTTCGATTGCAGGTGGGGACACAAGCCCCTCTCACCATGGAGGGTTGTGTCAGGAAGGGCATCTGGAGTAAAACCTCAGCCAAATTACCGATGTGGATGAATCGACTCTGGGGAAGCCTTGGGGAGAATACAAGGAAGCAGCTGAAGGTACATTTTATTTGCCATATAAATGCAATATCGCCAATAGAGGGAGCTCTTATGCAATTTTTTCCCCCTTGAGATTAATAAAGCATTCTGATTCCGATTCTTCATATTGCAATTGTAGCACTGAACTCTTCTGAAGTCACTGTATTGAATGCTAACAAAATGAATAAAAATACAAATACAAATTCTGAGACATTGCACGTGATACCAGGAGAATGTGTAATAGTGTTTATGCAGCATGCCCGCATCACATCTGTTTGGATTGTGTGATCACACCCCACCCCACCTGCTATTCAAACCCGTATAAAAATAAATTAACCAGCATTTCCTGAAGAAAGTATTGATTGCTGTAGAGGTATTGTTCTCTCTCATAAGTCTTCTGTTAGAGGGACTAAGATTAGAATAAACTTAAACAGAGCATTTAGAACAGTCTAGAGCTGAAGTTTTTGGTTCACATCAATTGCACAGTGCTGACCTCATTATTTGAAACTTTGGCAATGTTTAATCTGAATATCCACCATTGCAGCAGTATATATACACACTCACCAGCCCCTTCATTAGATATACCAGTTCAACTGCTTGTTAACACATATATTTAATCAGACAATCACATGGCAGCAACTCAGTGCACTGAGGCATGTAGATATGGTCAAGCCAACCTGCTGAAGTTCAAACCGAGTATCAGAATGGGGAAGAAAGGTGATTTAAATGCATTTGAATGTGATATGGTTGTTTTTTCCAGATGGGCTGGTCTGAGTATTTCAGAAACTGTTGTTCTACTGGATTTTTCCTGCACAACCTAGGGTTTGCAGAGAATGGTCTGAAAAAGAGGAAATATCCAGTGAGCTGCAGTTGTCTGGGTGGAAATGTCTTGTTGATGTCAAAGGGCAGAGGAAAATGGCCAAACCTCTTCAAGCTGGAGGGAAGGCAACAGTAACTCAAATAACCACTCCATACAGGATAGCATCTCTGAACACACACTAGGTCAAACTTTATAACAGCAGACAAGCTACAGAGGCAGAAGCCCGTACACCGGGTTGGACAAATGTCAGCTTAGAACAGGAAACTGAGGTTACAATTCAAAAGGGCTCACCAGAATTGGAAAATAGAAGTGTGTAAAAATATTGCCTGGTCTAATGAGTCCTGATTTCTGCTGTCATATTTAGATGGTAGGGTCAAAATTCGATGTAAACAACAAGAAATCATAGACCTAACTTGGTTTGTAACAACAGTTCAGGCCCCTGCTGGTGGTGTAATAGTCTGGGGGTTGTTTTCTTCACATACTTTGGGCTCCTTAGTACCAACCATTGTTTAAATGCAAAGGCCTACCTGAGTATTGTTGCCGGCCATTGCTATTGCTTTATAACCACAGTATACCAATCTTATAACGGCTGCTTCCAGCAGGATAATGTGTCATGTCACAAAGCACAAATCATCTCAAACTGGTTTATTGACCATGAAACCCCGAGCCTTCTTGCTGTGAGACCACAGTGCTAACCGCTGCACTAGTATTTATCAGATTACTGTAAGTCGTTTACACAAGCAAGAAGAAGACATAGATATTACTGCATGTCATGAGCAGTGAGAGTCACTTGCCATACCTTTCCAGAGAAATGTGACAAAGTGTTTCTTTAACTTGAATTACTGACAATTACTGGCAGCATGAATCTGTCAGTAATTGTGTGAATCACCACTCAACCTATTATGAAAAATATGCAGAGAATTTCTGAAGAAAATAGAAGTGCTCACACATGAATTATGATCATATTGCACTGAGTAAACCTGATCTCATTTGATCTCAGATGCTAAGCAGAGTTGGGTCTAGTTAGTACTAGAATGGGAGAGCCCCTAGAAATCTCAGGTCTCCTAAGCTTTAGGGGTGACTGTGGCAAAGGAGATAGAGCAGAAGTTGGTGATTCAGTCCTCAGCTCTTCCAGCCTACATGCCAAAGTGTCCTTGGACAAGACACCGAACTTCAAATTGTGAATGTGTGTGTGTGACAGTTAAAATGCACTTAAGGCATAGAACAAAGCCCTGTATGAATGTGTGTGTGTATGAGGTTTTAGGTAAAAAGCACTTTGAGTGCTCAGAGTAGAAAAGTGCTATATGCAAGTCCACTGTCAGTGTATTAGTTTCTGCATAGAATACATTGGCTGGATGGTTTGAAAATACTAAGCATACATTTTGATATTTAGATTAACACACTCAGGCTTTAATTCATAATGCATTAAATTTTTATATCACAATAAAAAAAGAACTCTGTTCATGTTTAAATTTAGAAGCTAAAGATGTAGATTATTTTGATATTTGAGGTAAATTTATTATGAATGTTTAAAAAAATTCAAGACAATATTACCCAGTAATATAAATCATGAACTCAAAATACTCCATGTGTTCCTCATGTAGCACGTTGAAACCTGCCATTAATGACTCGCACACACAACTATGAATTTTATGAATCTCTGAATGATCTGACGTGTGTGTCGCAGTGAGTGCAGAACATTTGCAGTTAAACATATTTAGGTGTTCCAGTGAACATCATACTTAAGGGTGTTTCCTTACTCCAGAGAAAGATGAATACCTAATGAATCATAGTTCCCAGTCCAGTCACTAAAAACACTTCAAAAGTGATTTTCCAGAAAAAATGTGCATGTAGAGTTCAACTGAGCATTTTATCCAGATCAGGTTTTCAAATAGTATCGAAAGGTCAGTCAGTCTGTGGGTATGTCCACTAGACTAAAACAGAAACTACTATTTAAGACCTAGTGTTACTGACAAACAGATGGGCTCTGCTGAAGAACTTGGCCAGTTTGTAAAATCATTTTCCAACAATCAACATGTTCTGACTATTTGAAACACATGTGGAGATGGTGAAATGTGAATGAGGGGTCCCATTTTCATACAGTGTCTACTAGAAGCATTCTGAAGTGACATACTTGAGTCAAGACTGAAAAACAGAGCTGTAGAGAGGATTTCAAATCCAGGCACCAAATCTTACAGTGAAAAGATCACTGAAGCAGGAACAAGGTTAAAAAGCTAAGCAGCAACAAAAAGATATTTTTTCAAGTTGCCTCTTGTATTAGCTTTGCTGCTTTCTGCTCATGTCTTGCAGTTTGGGTTAAGAATAAGGACACTGAGTCTATAATCCTGTACACTGCTGTGAGTTCCTGCCATGCCTTTGCATTATGTGAACAAAATGCACCTGTTACACTTCGCAGACCACAGTAACCACACAGTACTGGTTTATATCACTGTACTGCATTTTTACATTCCATCCTTAATCTTAATCCCCAAACTAGACTCAGTCTCAAAAAGTATTTGTTACATGCAGGCGACTTTATTTGCCACAATGTACCACTATGATCTAAAGATAAAAAGGAGAGAGAAACCCTGAATTGCGATTGGGTGATCAGTGAAAGGTGAGATGTTTATCAGTGGGAAGGACTACTTAAAGCATGCTTGTCATTCTTTCAGATACTTGTAATGCCTGTTGTCAGAGGATGGACTGCATGGAACAGGCAATATACAACACCAGTGGTAAGTACACTCTGCAAGCTTTTTCTTCCACTTAGAAAGACACATATGTGCATTTTAGTTACTTTTTATTTAAAAATATTATTTTGTAAGTTCTTATGATTTTACATAAAATTGGCAGGAAACTTTCTAACAGTTTATTATTTGATCCCAGCTCAAATGAATCCCATCAAGTATTATTTTGATATATAATTAAGAACAAAGAAAGTGAACAGTGCTATTCTGCCAACTAAACTGCATATATGTAGTTTATGACACAACATGTAGTTTATGCCATTTTGTCACATGGTCTGCTTTGCATAGAATTTAGACTGTTGAGCTGCTGAACTGTTATGAACAAGATTTCCAATTGGGAAACTACAACAACTACTATCCTCAGTTCCAAAATGATAAAAAAGTGTTATTGAAAGGAAAGCCAATGTAACACAGTGGTAAACATCTGTCACAACTTTTGTTGAGTGTTGCAGCCATCAGATTCTAAATCTGTGTTTATTTACAAATTAAATTTAAGCTGGTTTGTGAAACTACTGAAAATATTTTTGTTGTGCTTTTGTCAGTTAGAAAAAGGTTTGTGTGAATTAACATATCACAGATTTTTTGGTTTTGCATGTACTTTTCTGGAAATAGGATTTGTAAATAAACAAAACTTTAAATTATTTTGTGTGCCATTTTCTGTACTGGATATAGTATCACATCTTACCCAGCAGTGGTCAGAAACTACATGATTAATTTAACACTAAATTTTCACCATGAAATTGGTAGTTTTGTTGAGCTTTGTAACCAAAGTGACTTATCCTTTTTTATTTGTCACACAGACTTTTGTTTACAGTCTCCAGATCAGTGTGTGTTTCCTAACACATCAGCTTTTTTGCAGGTACTGGTAGGAGCCACTGCCGACTGAAGTATACCAACTTTGAGGCTCATGAAAACAGCATTTCCCATGAAACACAGGGGCTCAGCAGTAACCATCTGGTGGTTCGACGAGGGAAACCTTTTAAAGTGACGCTAAAGTCTCACAGTTGGCTGTGGGATCCTCGCACTGAAAGACTGGTGCTGGAGGTTTGTTTAGGTATCAAAGACTAATGCTCTTCACAATTAAAGCAAAGAAAAAAAGATGAACTACTGTTTCAAGTAAAAAATTAAACTTATTCGGACATATTAAGCACCTTTGCTCCAGGACAGTAATCGTATTGGAGGGGACACATATTCACCAGTATTCAAATGTGCTCATTATGACAATATATTCATATAAAAATATAAATAAAAATTGTTCCTGAGCTACAGTAGGCAACCACTTATTGCCCTCTGAAATAATCAGTAGCAAATATAGTCATAATAGCTAAACAAATTATGATTATTATGTTTACTTCTTCCAGTATTACTGCTCTGCAGGTGGTTTGTTACCATACATCAGCAGAAGCTGCAGTGAGTGGGTATAAGCAATGTGAAACCCTGTACTGTATTTCAAAGTGGAGAACAGAAGCATATTTCACCCACTTGCTTTACTTAAATTTAGAATCCATAATAAGTATACTTCAGTTGTTGATTGGACTCTTAGACCCCCCCAAACCTATAGCACTATCCAGATTTTAATAGGTATGCAAACAGCAATGTTAAAACTATAGTTTATTGAGGCTGCAATGCTTTTTTTCCATCTTCTTTCCTTTCGTGTATTATACAGTTTTTTGTAAAAGGACTGCAAATCTAAAAAGCCTAAAGCCTACACCCAAGGAATTTTCAGAAAATAATGTTGCCAGACTGCCTGACACACCTTATTTGCGGTCGAGCTGTTTCTTACTTATCTCACTGTAGAATTTGCATAATTTTTTTTAAACCTGTCCTGTCCAGCAACTTGGCATGCAACATGGTGATCTTGATGCTTTCCTGCTGCAAACAGATTTGCTTTGCCTATGGAGTGCAACAAGCTCCTTTTGCTGAAAGATTTGTCACATACTTTACTGATAAATAATGTGAAGTTACTGGATCTGATAGGTGGAAAGGATGCAAAAGAAAGAAAGAAGTGAGGAAAAGATAAGAGAAGTAAAAAAAAAACAACTAACAAAAAGAAATATAAAGAGGACCAAATACAAAGAAAGACAAGACAAATAATCAAGAAGAGCTACAAAAGCGACAATTGCAATAAATGTGTACAGTGAAAACCAATGGCCTATGTTAGTGTAAGTGTATATGTGTGAGAGCGTCAGTGTGAGAGCTGGCGTGAATGTGTCCATCACAGAATGTTGTTGATAACAACAATGAGTGTGGAAAGCTGCAAACCATGCCAACCAGATCCAGGCAGCCAGCAGGAGGTGACCCAGACTGCCTGAGCACCCCACAGCCCCCGCAGGACATATGAAACCCAGGGCCACGCACTCTCAGGACAGCCACGCACCCCACTCCAAGGGAGGAATATAGAGCACCCTGGGAGGAGCACCAGCAGCCAGGAGGGTGAAAGCCACAGGAGAGCCAAAACCACAGCCAACCAACAGCCAGCCACCCCAAGCCCAAGCGAAGCACAGGTCACAGGGCCCAGCGGGGTCTGGGGTGGTTGTTGTCTGAGGGGGACTGGACCTCCCTGGCTGGGATGGGGCTTGTGCAGTGAATTGGGATGGGTCCATCCAGGAGCAGCCAACGCCCCATGAAGGGCAACGCAAGCAGCAGGAATAGATCCCACACATCAGACCTGCCCAGCCCAGGGTCCATGTGACTGCGACCACGCCCAGGGGCACCACTCACACCCCAAGACTAGGGATGGGTATATTGATACTCTGACATTGATACTTAAATACCTGCCGGTCAATATTTTGGAGTCGATACTTTTTTAAATGTTGCGATACCACTGGGCTAATACAAAATGTGCTATTTGTTTTTGCTTCTGAGATATTTTTACCTAGATATCTCATATTCCCTGACTTCTTACGGCTTCTTTCAGCTGCTCCCATTAGGGTTCTTCACAGCAGATCATCTGCTTCCATCTCACCCTATCCCTTGCATCCTCTTCCCTCCAAACCAACCCTCTGCATGTCCTCCTTCACTACATCCATAAACCTTCTCATGGTCTTCCTCTTTCCCTCCTCCCTGACTGTAGTGGAATATTAGACATATTTTGGAAGCCACAATGTATAGGCATAACTGCTGATTTTTTCCAGTTGATGGACTAATATGAAATAAATGAGAATTTGTCTATAGGTGAGATTGTCTCAGAGAAAGAGGTTGTGGGTTCCGGAGGAAAAGCAATACATCATCTACATAAAGGCTTATCTTGTGATGTACATTTTTTGCTTGAATTCCTATAATATCTTTTTTTTTGTCAGATGACAGCAATTAATGTTTAAATGAAAATGGCAAAAAGTGAGGGGGAGAGTGGACAACCTTGCCTAGTGCCCCTCTGAAGACTGAAGCTTAGAGAAGTTCAATGATTTGTCCTGTGTAATATTTTGATCAAATCTATGAATGTGGTCCCAAATCCAAATTTATCTTACAATGAAAACAGAAATTTCCAATTTACACAATCAAAAGCTTTTTCTGCTTCTAAAGAGACAATTATGGTTTCCAAGTTATTAAAGGTAGAAACATTTATTCACTTAAATAGACTGCATGCATTATTAACTAAGAGTCAACCCTTAATAAACCCTTTCAGCTCCCTGCCTCAGCTCTTAACCAGCTCCTTTTGTTTATAATATCCAAATTTTGCCACGATGGGTCTTGCTCTCTGCCCAGCCAGTCCCTTTCCCCCCAAGGGGTGTTCTCGACGGAAGCTGATGTTTTTGACGGTATCTGCAAAAATCTTGCATCAGTACAATATCACACTCCTCTATGGCCTCTCATCTCCCCCACCTCCAGATCCATGGAATTTGCATAAAATCACTCACGGAACAAAGCTGGTTGGTCAAGAGTGGGAACATATGTGGGATTCCTGTGTTAAGATGCTGTCTTTAGTGCAAACTCAAATTTGACTTCAAGGTTTTTAATCATTGTATGACCCATAGACTGTATATAAAGGATATACAGCAGGCACAGGACCGTGATGTCACTCAGTGATTTGCGGAGAGCTTTAAGTTTAGCATTTTGGCCATCACTAGTGATGAGAGATTTGCATGAGAGAATGAACTATATCTAGCAAATGCCAGATTAAACAACACAGAAAACTGAAGGTAGATAGGATATGAAAGTACTTCACAAGATGTAATAAAACAGTAATTAAACAAAAAGGAATTAGTGCCTCCATTGGGATGGTTTACGTTAAATGTATAAATAGCGTAGCATAATTGAGCTCTAAAGTTGGCTATCTCTGTCAGAGATGCCTGAAGAAACATTTCTCAGAGATTTTGGGCCATACTGACATGACAGCATCACATAGTTGCTGCACATTTTTTGGCTGCAATTTTCCTCTCTGAGATTAATAAAGTATTCTGATTCTGATGCTACCACTCTCCCATTCCACCACATTCCAAAGCTGCTCCAATGAATTGAAATCTGAATTGAGTACAGTGAACTCATTGTCATATTTAAGAAACCAGTTTGAGCTTTGTGACATGGCACATTGTCCTTCTGGAAAGAGGCATCA
This sequence comes from Etroplus canarensis, assembly GCA_015106775.1. Lineage (NCBI taxonomy): Eukaryota > Metazoa > Chordata > Actinopteri > Cichliformes > Cichlidae > Etroplus > Etroplus canarensis. Next base: position 4,861 of record VUQH01055327.1, on the reverse strand, counting down.
GAAGATGGGTACACTGTATTCATCAAGGAGCATCAATGCTCAGGAAGGCTGTGGCGATTAAATGATGCTCAGTTGGTACAAAGGGGCCCAAACTGTGCCACGAAGACCATTAAATCACCACCACCTGAACCATTAATACAAGGCCGGATGGATCCATGATTTCATGGTGTTTACGCCAAATTCTGAACCTACCCTCCGACTGTCATAACCAAAATTAAGACCATCCACAGGTGGCAAGTGTACTCCTAGCCAAGGTAAATGGGGAGTTTCGTGTCAGGAAGGCCATCCGGCATAAAATCTTTGCGAAATCAAATATGCAAAGACGAACCTCAGACAAAATCATTCCAATCTTCTATTGACAAATTTTGATGAGCTGGTGCAAATTGTAGCTTCAGTTTTTTGATCGTAACAGACAGGACTGGCACCCAGTATGGTCTTCTGCCTCTGAAGCCCATCTGCGTCAAGGTTCGACATGTTGCACATTCAGAAATGCCCTTTCACATACCTTGATTGTAACAAGTGGTTGAGTTACTGTTGCATTCCTATCAGCTTAAAGTAGTCTGGCCCCTTACTCTGACCTCTGACATCAACAAGGCATTCTCACCCAGAGAACTGTAGCTCACTAGATATTTTTTCTTTTCCAGACCATTTTCTGTAAACTTTAGAAATGGTTGTGTGGGACTAGCTCAGTAGATCAGCAATTTCTGAAATACTCAGACCAGCCCATCTGGTACTAACAACCATGCTATATTTAAAGTCACTTAAACCATCTTTCTGATGCTGGTTAGAACTTCAGCAGGTCGTTTTGACAATGTCTGCATGCCTAAATGCATTGAGTTTCTTCTCTGTGATTGGCTGATTAGATATTTGACAGGCACATCTAATGAAGTGGATGGTGATCGTATGTTTTATTACTTGTGAATTCAAACTGTAAGAGGTAAATGAGACCATGTATCTTCACATAAACTCACTTTAAATAAATTGCATCGATTTTTTCTTGTTCTTTAGGTGAACTATTTGAGAAAATCCCAGTCCAATTCTCTGAGGAGCAGTCAAATCCCAACCCTCATAACTGGTCAGCCTCAATCTATCCAGGAAACATGCACCCCCAGTCAGTCACAATCCACATCTGTTCCCCTGTTCTGTCCTCAGTTGCTATGTATCACCTCCTTGTCCACATTGAGACCATGCAGGACAGACTTTGTTATGCAGTGGGATCCTTTGTCTTACTCTGCAATCCTTGGCTGAAAGGTGGGCCCATGTAGCGATACTACTTGCTGTTCTTCTCCATAATCTGCTATAATCCTATTGTAGACATCATTCCAACTACCACTGCTTTTCAGATGACCCAGTATATATGCCATTGGATATCCATAAAGAAGAGTACATCAAAAGTGACTATGGGTTGGTTTACATGGGCACCCATTTAAATGTTAGTAAGCGTCCATGGTCATTTGGACAGGTCTGTAACACTCAACAACATGGAACTATTCTAGATGCATAATCACAGCATCATTAGAAGGTTAAAAAGGTAAATGTCTATTTCCATGTATGCAGTATGAGCCTGGTGTTCTGGAAGCATGTCTGAAGCTCCTGGAGGTCAGCCCACAGCACCTCAGTGACAAACACAAAGACTACATTTTACGAGCAGACCCTGCCTACCTCAGCCGTGTGGTCTGTGCTATGGTAAAACAGACAGATATATGATAAATATTTACTAGCATGCACATTCATTCCTTCTCCCATTAAATTTGTTACTGGCATTATTAATAACAATAATTGACAAAAAATTGTGTGTACAGGAAAAAGTAAGTGAGATCAGTAACGTGTCTCACCTTGATCTAGGTAAACTGTAATGATGACCTGGGAATTCTGGAAGGGAAGTGGCAGGGGAGCTACAAAGGTGGTGTCAAGCCTACAGATTGGAGTGGCAGTGCTGACATTCTTCTTCGCTGGGCCTCATCCAACTGCAGGCCTGTGCGTTATGGACAATGCTGGGTCTTTGCAGCCATCCTCTGCACAGGTATTTTAAGCGACTGGTATGCAAAAGCCCATTTATGATAAAAACCACTGGTGACATTCAAGTTTCACTGACTTATCTCTAGTGCAGAGCAGTTGCCCTATACCTTGTGGTACTCTAGATTGGCTTAGCTAAATTCACCCTAATTTCTGTAAAATGCAGTAATGACACTACTATTAGTGTGATTAAATATATGGTGCTCATCAGTGGCTTGTCCCTAAAGCAAACCAGCATACACCCAAAATTTAAACAGGCAGAGGTGGCTCCATGTAAGCTGTGGTTTGAAGTTGCATGTGTGATCATTAAAATACTTTGGATTGTCAGTATAACACCATACTCCCCCTTGCTTGACATGTTTGGTTTTGTCACAGCCAAAATGCTCTAGGTTTCACAGTAAAGGCTTCACTTATTACCAAGGGGGTATCACCCATTTTTTTCTATACAGTATATGGGTTTACCAGGCTTTGAAGGGCCAATGAAAGGATGCTCTAGTATGTGCTGCTTTTCTTTAGACCACTCTTTTGTATCTGTGCATACACAGATGTGACTGTTATAAGTTCTCAAGCTTTATCCATGTCAAAAGTTGACAAAAAGCCAAACAGTTTTTGCATTAACTTTTTGCAGTGTGTAAGGATTATTAGATGCCTTCTCTTTCCTTAAAGGGAACAAATAATTACTTCCCTTTAAACTCTATAGGTTTTGCAAGGGATATTAAAACCTTTTGTTTCCTTTCCTAGTAATGAGAGTTCTGGGGATTCCGTCCAGGGTGGTAACCATTTTCAATGCAGCCCATGATGGAAATGGCAGCCTGGCAATTGAAGAGTTTTACACGAGAACAGGAGAGAAGTTCAATGTATCAAAGGACAGCATTTGGTTGGTGTCTCTTGCTCTTAAGCCATAAAGATACAGTTTGTATTTTTAATTGTTTAGACATCTGGATCACAGTTTATATTGTATGTTTTTGTCTGCTTTAACATTAACATGACTGTCCCTGAGAGCATGCAAGTTGTATCCATGCAATAAAGTGACTGTATATGTGGTTATCTGTACTTGTGCGACTTCTTGCAGGAACTTCCATGTGTGGGTGGAGTGCTGGATGAGGAGACCAGACCTTGGTGCAGGGTTTGGTGGCTGGCAGGTAGTGGACCCAACACCCCAGGAGAAGAGTGCAGGTAAGTTCCCACCCTATGTCTTTGTCAGTATGGTGTTGTTTGTTGATCAACTTTAACATAAGTAAAGGAGTTTAATATGTTTCTTTCTTGAGTAAATTCCACAGAGAGTGGAAAATAACAAAATAAAAGAAGAGCTATATGAACTGCACTGACTGACATTTATCAATTAACACTAATCTTGTCAGGGACATTCTGCTGTGGCCCTTGTCCAGTAGCAGCCATCCAGCAACGTTGCATGGGCGCCCGGTATGATGCCCCATTCATCTATGCGTCTGTTGATGCTGATGTCATAAGGTTAACTGTGCACAATGGACTGGTGGTGGGAAGAACAGTGGACACTGAGTCTGTGGGACAGCTGATCTACACCAAAAGCATCGGCTCAGACAAACCAGTAAATCTGACGCAGACTTACAAGGACAACAAAAGTAAGAGATTGTGCTCTATCTGTGAGACTTTCCAGAGAAAGCAGTTACTATTATATTCTTATGATCACATTTTTAAAAGGGCTAGTTCAGCATATCTTCTTTAAAAAGCAGCCACTTTCTGGTAATGAGAATGCTGAGTGTGATTCAGATGTGATATGTGGAGGCAGTAGAAGTTGGTTGTTTTTTAGTTTCCTCATTTTCTGACTTTTTTCAGGGAAAAAATCATCACTCAGTTTTAGAACACTGCAATGTCAAGGTTAGTATCTATGCCATTTCAGACTTATTTACATGGACACATAAATTTGTGAACATCTTTTTACATATCATGGATAGTATCATTTCATGTTGATCGTCTTTGAAAAAATGAATCAAAGAACAATTTCTCCTTACTGATGTACAAAGAAGTTACAGAAATACTTGTGTGCCAAGGCCATTTGTTTTAATAGTGGTATTGAATACATGTTAATGGCAAATGTTTAGCAGTGTCCCATGCAAGTCATATTCTGTTGGTTTTCATGTCAAAATCTCACTTTTTTAGTTCAGAAGTCAAATTCCCTTTTACTGCCCAGTCCACTGGAAAATGTAGCAGGTAAGTTTACTACGTACGTTGTTAAACATCTTTCAAATGACTGTTATGGCTTCATTTTCACAGTGTTTCTGGGTATACATACATGGTATGTGGACAATGTGCAATGTGCACTTTTCTTAATCATTGAATTCACATGTTCAGATGTTGCACTGTAATAGGATTCCACCACTGGGGCAAGTAAAATTGCTTCCCTCCTAGATTTTTTGCGATTGAATGTGAGGTGTGCAGTAGGAGTGACAGATGGGTTCAAGGTGGGGTGTGGGATTAAATCAGAGATCAGCTCTGAGCCCTTTGTTATTCACAGTGGTGATTAACAGGTTAACAGATGAGGTTAGGCAGGAGTCTCTGTGGACTATGATGTTTGCAGATGACGCTGATCTGTAGTGAGAGAAGGGAGGAGGTGGAAGAGAGCCTGGAGAGGTGGAGGTATGCACTGGAGAGAAGAGGAATGAAAGTCAGTAGAAACAAGACGGAGCACATGTCCATAAATGAGAAGGAGGCAGGTGGAATGGCGAAGATGCAAGGAGTAGAGGTAGTGAAGGTGGATGAGTTGAAATACCTGGGTTTAACCATCCAAAGCAATGGACAGAGCACAAGAGAGGTGAAGAAGAGAGTGCAGGCAGGGTGGAGTAGGTGGAGATGCATGTCAGGGGTG
>VUQH01055325.1:0-12570 GCA_015106775.1 Etroplus canarensis | reverse complement strand
TTCTTCATTGCATTGCACCTTTCTGCCTCTAGTCTCCTTCTCCATGGAGGGTACTGCTCCTTGTGGCTGTTCAACTTGTAGCCAAGCATCTCACTGATCACTGCTGCCGTGGTATAGATCAGCTGACCTCTGGCATCAGCAAGGTTTTCTGTTTAGAAAACTGCTGCCACTAGATAATTTCTCTTTTTTGAACCATTCTCTGTAAACCCTTGAGATGATCATACAGGAAAATCCCAGTAGATCAGTAGTTTCTGAAATACTCAGAAAAGCCCATGTGGCACAACTAACCACGCAATGGTCAAAGCCACTTATATCATGTTTTCTTCCCCAGTGTGATTCTTGGTTTGAACTTCAGCAGGTCATCTTGACCATGTATACATGCCTAAATGCACTGAGTTGGTGCCATGTGATTGGCTGATGAGATATTTACTTTAACAAAGAGTTGAACAGGTATACCTAATAAAGTGACCAGTGAGTATATGCAACAGCTGTGTTTACTATAAACATTTCCCTAATAGCTTGATATAAATCCTTATCTAGCTATCATTATTTTCCCTGCAAAACACCTCTGTTGATGCAAGTTTGCTGTATATAAATCATTTTAAGAGGGACAGCAGCTCCCTGTACACAAACAAAGCCAGCATTGGCAAGCAGAGATTTTAGCACTTGAATTTTAAAAACACAACATTTTCCTTGTTTGTGTCTCAGTGAAAACAGTGTTTGTATCAGCTATGTCTGTGTGTGCATAGATACACGTCTACACAATATTTAGGAGCTGCAGGTCTGACAATAATCACAACAGTGAACTAAGACAAGACACCTGCCCTATTGTGACTGAGGTGTAGATGAACAAAATTACTTCTACTTTTCACCACTTCCTTAGTGGAAGTATACAAAGAAAAATCCCTTTATTGTAAATTTGAATATCAAACAACTTCTTTGTAATATTTTCCCAGAAAAGGTGTTTATACTGTCCAAGAGTAAATCAAGCACAAGAACAACTCAGAGATGGGAGGAGTTTTTTGAGTCAGGTTTACAGTTGCCAAGGAGCTGTTTTTAAGGCTTGTTTCAGATACGTACTTGAAGTTTGCATCCATGAGTGAGTGTGTGTGGTCTGGAAACCCAGCTGTGGTGTGGCTAGACACTCTTAAAGCGTTGCCTTCAGCCCCAAGGCTACAGAGTGCTCTCTGAAATGAGCAACCAGACTGAAGCAGTAGGGAAAGATGGAGAAAACAGAAAGCACAGAAATAATATAATATCTTAAATAAATCTTTAATTTTTCTTATGCTTTTCAGATTAATTCAGTTTGATAAAGTGATGATATTTGTGGTTTACTTCAGCTTGACGTATTTGCTGTTAATGTGACTACTGTGGCTCCAACAGTCATGTTTGGCCCAGAGTTTGCGCTCTTCTCCTCCACTGTAGAGATCTGGAGAAATGAGAAGTCACGCAAATCTGGGGCAACATGCCAGCTGATGGAATCACCGTCACATTCATCTGTGCACACACCAGTTTTTTTATGTGTATGAGGCTGACTTTCACTGTGTTTATACTGTCAAAGTCTTCTGAGGAAACTCGGCCGCTGGATGCAAGGCTTGATTACCCTGTGGAGCATTATGAAGACTTTAGTAGGTCATTTCAGTTTGATAGTCAGCTATATTAGTAGAACCCCAGTCCACAAACTAAATCAAATGGACGGCAAGATTCGGAGGCAGAGACAGAAGGAGAAATGTACCATCTTAGCTTGGGAAATAGTACTATTCTGTAGTCACTGCTGCTTGAGGCGTCATGGTCTGAGAAAAACAGTAGTACACCCATGTCCTCTTTACACTGCATTATGGGGTGGTTGTGCATCCTAAGTACAGTAAGCTTGAAACACTGCCAATACAGAGTCATTTGGAAACTTTGTCATAGTGGACACAGATATTTAATGGTTCTTATGAGGTAGATCCATAAAATACCCTGGGAACTACAACTAATAAATCTGCAGATTTGTTACACATTGTCATGCTGGAAATGTTTTTTTACCTCTTACAATTGGAAAACAGACTAAAAATGGTCAGACCAAGAAGAAAAAACTGTTACAACAATGTAACTTGTGACACAAGCTTGCATTGTTACATGAATTGACCAAAAACTACTGTCAAATGTAAAAAGCACAAAAAGTTACTGATAATATACATAGAGACATGTAAAAGTTATAGCTTATTGTGAATCCTCTTTGGCAGCCAGTGCTAGCTCTGGGTGTGGCCAGCATTACGGAAAACAAAATACAGATTTTTTGCAATCTGAAAACTTGCACATGTGAAAAATATTTATATGATTTGCTACTACCACTCCTGTAGGAATACACAATAGATGGAAAGCTGTCCTCAGCCTCACAACTAACCAGTGTGCATCTCTACTATGGAGGTAATGGCTTTCAAGTTCAATTGCCTTTCAGATATACAGTCCTTTTCATTATCAGGTCTCTTTTTCCTAAAGTCAAGTAATCTTTGGGTCAGTGGGTTTCAGACTTAACGGCCTTCAAAGAATTCTCAGCATACTATTAAAAATGTAATTTTTTGAAGATCACATTAGTTTGTCCAGCTACATTAGAGCCATCGAGAGCAGGTGTTAAAAATGCTGGTAATTCCTCAATAGGTTTATTGCAATATTGTTGTTTAAATTAAAGTTTGATTGTTTCAGTTCAAATCTTTTATACTATGTTATACAGAGCCAACATTGTAAACGGTGTGCCACTGTTTAAACATTTCTGGACCTAACAATGAAGCTGAGAGGAACATCTATTTAAAAGTGAGCAATGCCTGAATGATGGAATATCATCACTTTATAATAGGTAGATGAAGCATGCAGAGGCAGATATTCTAAGTCTGAAAGGAACTTTAGAGCAACAATAGTCGCATTAGTGGAAAATATGGCAGGGTGAAATAAACTGGAATTCTGCTTTAACTTCCAACATCAGGTAGACATATTTGCTGTGGTTCAAAGAGAAGCCTCATTTAAATTGTATGATGTCTAAGTACAGTAGGCCCTACTGTGGCTCAGAGAGAGCTGATGATGGAGGGAGCATAGTGAGTGTACAAGGAAAGTTCACATACTAGAAGAGCTTACGGATGAGCTTTACATGTGGGTTTGTCTAGACACTTAGGACAGCCCTGGACACAAATGGAGCACTTTACAGGAAATACCCATCTGCAAGTCTCATCTGCAAAAAGTCCTTCAAATCACTTACACACTCACACACAAAGCACATTTTTCTTACTGAGACACACATCGTTAAAATGATGAACTATCAGTGTAATATTCTCTCTTTAGGTTACAGGGGGAAGGTTAGGGAGACCACGGGATCGTTACTTCTATAATCTCTTAAATGCTCTTTAATTTCATTGTTTGTGATCACTGTCATCTCTTTGGCATGGTCATTTTTTGCTAATTCTTTGAATGCATACTTAGCCCTTCTCCATGTTTACCGGTTGTCTTGACAAAGTCTGTCTAAGTTACCATTTACAGTACAAATTTTATGTCAATAACAGCACAGCCATGTACTACTAAGCAGTCTGCTGCTCTGAGTTCTAACTGATGTCCTCTGAAGGTGCGGTGTGGCACCAAGAAATTAGCAGCAGCTCTTTCAAATCCTTGAAGTTGCAAGGTGGGGTGTCCATGGACTTGTTTTTCTAGCACATCTCATAGATGCTCAGTTAGTTTGGAATCTGGGGATTGTTGGGGACAAGTCAACACCTTGGACTCCTGTCATGTTCCTGAACAGCTTTTGCAGGGTGACATGGCACATAATCCCACTGAACGTGGCCAGTGCCATCATAGAATACTGGTTCCATGAAGGGGTGGTGTAAGTGGTCTGCAACAATGTTTGAGTAGGTGGCATGCATCAACGAAACATCCACATGAATACCAAAATCCAAGCTTTTTCAGACCAGCAGCAGCATAGTGTGTTCTTGTAGTACCTCCCACCCATTTGTCATTTCAAATGTTGTCTCTTCTTGATCACTGCATACTGAAAGATGTTGTGACCCAGTCTGAGACAGCCATCTCATCCCAATTTGTCCCTTGTCAGAGTGTCTCAGATCCTCACGCATTCCCATTTTTTTCCTACATCCAACACAGGAAATTCAAGAACTGGTGGTTTGTTTGCTGCATAGTATACCCCACCCCTTGAAAGGAATGAATGGAACAGTGTTATTAATCTGTCAGGGTTGTAGAAGAACAAAATAACATAAAAGTGCTGCTGCAACAGTCAAGGTTTTCAATTGGTTACTGCAACTTGGTTCCCATTCAGCTTGGTTTTAACTGTGGACAAAAGTTGGGCCAGGATCAAATTATATTAGGTCTAAGATTGTGAGCTGAACCACTGTAACCTTTGAAACTTTTAACAATCGGTGTTTACAGGAAATGGATAGTGTAGGAGTTGCAAAGTAGATTCAGGTAGGCTCCTGCTGGCCTGTTTTAGACCTGATCCAGTACTTTTACCAGTAAGGCAAAATGGAAACCATTGTGGTTGATTAATGATTAAATAATGAATAAACACTCAAGTAAAAATTCTGTAGATTAGTGAGTTTATGACTCTTTTTTCAGTTAAAGAAATGTACAGCCAGTGATGTCAGCTCGTAAACCTTTATAGAAGCGGTAATTGATATTTATTGACATTGCCCTTATATTGACGGCATCAGTCATTTAAGCAAAATCCACCAAACCAATCTTAATGTTCATCTGCAAAAAGAGAAGGTGGTGTTATGTTGTGTATACAGCCGAACAGGTCACAGATGGATGGGTCAGCAAAACATTAGACTTCGACATACAAGTTAACTGTACGCTTCATGAGTCCTGTTCATTTTTGTATAAGCACAACAGCCCACACATTTTTTTCTCATTTTGGCTCTGTACACCACCAGAGTGTATTTTAAGTCAAACAAGGTGTGATTGAAGCACAGACTTTCACTATTAATTCAAGGGGTTTCACATAGTCTCCATTTTCAGAGGCTCAAAAGTAATGGAACAATTGACTGATAACAGTTTTGTGGCCTGTTCCCTCATTATTCCATGATGAATTAATCAGATAAAAAAGCTAGAGTTCAGTCCAAGTGTTTAACTTTTCTTTGGTAGCAACCAGGTCACTAGAGTTTTTTGATGATCTGACTACTAACAAAAGTAGAAGGATGAATTCTGAAGTATACAGGGCTATACTCTGTTCAGATTCAGCCAAATACTGCAAAACTGATTGGATGGTGCTTTACAGTCCGAAAGGATAATGACCTAACGAATATTGCAAAAGCAAGCCAAGAGTTTCTCAAGGCAAAGAAATGGGATATTTTTTAATGGCCAAGTCAGTCGCTTGATCTCAACTCAGCAGAGCAGCATTTCAGTCACTTAAGTCAAAACTGAAGGCAGAGAGACTCACAAACAAACAGCAACTGAAAGCAGCTGTAGTAAAGGCCAGGCAGAGCAACTCAAGGGAGGAAAAATAGCATCAGAATCAGAATACTTTATTAATCCCAGGGGGAAACTGTATCTGGTGATATCCATGGGTTCTGGACTTCAGGCAGTTGTTAACTGCAAAGGATTTTCTGCAAAGGCTATGTATAGAAATGAATGTAAGTCCTTAACAGTTAATGCAATACTTTTGTCAAACCCCTTGAATTAAAGCTGAAAGTCTGCGCTTCAATCGCATTTTGACTATTTGATTTAAAATCCTCTATGGTGGTGTACAGGAGCAAAATTACCAAAAAAAAAAATATTGTCCAAATATTTAAGAACCTTACTGTAAGGGATTTGTTGAACTTAAGGACTTTTTTCTACCTCTAATGAAGTCTTTGCACATCTAAATCTTAATTACAGTTGAGTCAGACTAGGAAAAATGTTTATGTAAGTAAGTTATGTCCTCCTAGGGTTACAGATCACAAGATTCCTGTATGTCTTTCTGAAGGACAGTTAAAAGTATTTTATGCATTTTAAAATGGGTTTGTTTTTGTTAATGATATTTAGAGCTCTATTTGTTTATGCTTGAACATAACAATTTATAATTTGAGACTCCAGGCATTATTTGACTTCTGGCTTGAAAATTTAGGGTATTTCACCCTGTAGAGCTCAATTAGTACATTTAAAAAGAATTATCAGCTATAATAAATATTTTCTCACTTAGCAACCAAAGAACACGAATCATGGTGAGATGATGTGTTTGCACTGAGAGTAAGACTGATTTAAACGGCAGGCTTAAATTACAGATTGTGTCATAATTGTTTGTGCATTTTGGGGTTGTGCTCAGACATGCCAGTGTGTGTGTGTGTGCAAGTGTGCACTCCCCGTACTGTGATTGAAGTTATCCATTATTGATGATGTCCTGATGAGATCAATCAAGCCAGAATTTTTTTCGTCTTTTGGCTGCTGAAGTTGATAATGCCGTTATGACATACTAATCGTCATGTCATGAATATTTAAATCACAAGGAACACACATTCCATATTCATGATTGTTCTCTGTTTTTGTCTAGTTTTTTGTGGGGGTTTTTTTCTCCCGTCTGGAGTCACCCCCATCTTTCATTTCTCTCTTCATTCATTTTAGACTGTATTTATAAAACAGTTACTGTCACCATCTCATTTGCTGTGAACCTAATCTCTAACACTGGAACTCATTCCCACAGAAGATACCAGATCTGTAATATTACGCCTGCACTCCATTTTTCAGCTGTGACCAGAAGTCCACAGAGAGCCATACCACATTTCAGTTTCCCCTCCATCTCTTCTGTTCTGTGCAGCATTGTTGTTTTATTTACCTCAGAGACAAACACCATATTTATTCATGATGCCTCACAAAATGCTGGTAAAATAAACATTTGTTTTCTCCTAATGAAAAGCATGTTTCCGAAATGAGTTGTTTTGTTTTGGGCTCGACCCCAAACAACTTGCTCTCGATAAAACAAACACGTATGAAAATAAAAAGGCAATAATGCAATTGGTTGCAGTGTAAATGCGTTTGTTCCAGCAACTATCCTGTGGAGGCAAGCAGATCAGTAATAATTCATAAACAAAAGAGCTAACTGTGTTCATAATTCATAAGAGGAGAAACATATACACCCCAGTCATTGCTGTGGCTTACTGGGCCAATGTGCAGCAGAACAGAAAATGCTTAGACGCATTGTACATGAAGGTCTGAAAAGCAGCATCAGCAGAACATGCGTCTAATTCAAAAGCGCACAATGATCAAATATCAAAAGTTTCACTTAAAAAGGTCAAATTTAATGGACTTTGGTGCAGTTTCCTAAGCTTTCTACAATACAGACACAAAATGAGACTTATAGTGTGTGTGTGTGTGTGTGTGTGTGTGCATGTCTGTTTGTGTGTGTGCGTGCGTGTGTGTCTCCGTCTGTGCTGGTTGGCATGAATGTTTCAGTGCTTAAATGGAGGCAGACATATTGAATCTTCACTTATCCTTGGGAGAAGCCTCTGGCACACACACACACACACACACACACACACACACACACACACACACGCACACACACACACACGCACGCACACACGCACACACACCCAACCAAGGCTAGGAAGTGCTGTGTGGGAATATTCACACAGCATTAAAAAATAATGGACTGAGAAATACTAAATATGGCATATGTGAGCGTGTGTGTGGCTTTGCATATTCTGAAGTAAAACAAAAAATATAACTTATTATTAACTTATTATTTCACAAGGATGAGGTGATCATAATGTATACTCAATTATGTTTATCTTTTTTTGGAATTTTTAAATTTGTTTTCCTAATATATAGTAAAACATTTGCATCTTTTTGGTTCAGTTAGTAGGTTAAATGTTAAAGTCCACGAAAGCCTCTTCTCTCTAAAGAGAACATGGCAGCAAGGCTTAAGTTGCATCTGAACAAACCTCAAGACTTCTGGGAGAATATCCTTTGAATAAACTAGATGAAAGTGGAGGTCTTTAGCCATTGTATACAGTGCCATATTTGGTGAAAACCAAACACAGCATACCAACTGTTAAGCACAGTGGTAGAGGGGTGATGATTTGGGCTTTTTTTTGCAGCCACAGGACCTGGGCACTTTGTAGTCATTGATTTGACCATGATCTCCTTTGTATACCAAAGTATTCTGGAGTCAAATGTGAGACCATCTGTCCCACAACTAAAACTTGGGCAAAACTGGGTCATGCAACCGGACAATGGTTACAAGAAAAAAAACTCTACAGCAGAATGGCTGAAAATTTCAAGGTGTTACGAAGGCCCAGTCAAAGTCCAGATCTCATCCTGAATGAAATGGTGTGGTGGAACCTTACGATAATTATGTTTAAATAGTGCATGCAAAACTCACTGAGCTGAAGTAATGTTGTAAAAAAGAACGGGGCGAAATTCATTCACAACAATCTGAGAAACTGATAAAATCATACAGAAACAATAGCTTTCAGTTATTGCTACAAAAGGCAGTTCTACAAGCTATTAAATCATGGGGTTTACTTCGTTTGTCAAATTCGTGCTTAAAGTCCTATTAAAACTTGATTTTTTACATGACACTGTAATTTATCACACAAAGATGGTTACATAAAACAAATGGTCATAATATAAAATTGCATCATTGTAGAGTTACTTTACAGCATCTCACATTTGTTCTATAACACTGAGGATATTTTTCAATAAAATTTTGAAATACAAAAACATTTGGTGAAATATGGGAAAAATCCTTCTAACCAGTAGCTACATACCTGGGTTGGCACTGTATAACTCTATGGTCTTTTTCAAGGTTATATAGGTTAATAACTTTTTGGTCAGTACTTCAGTGTGCAGACTGCATCAGGTTTCTCTGCTTTGTTTACATGTGTTCTGTATAAATACTCTCAGTAAGGGCATATCTTAAATTACAAAATGGTTCCTCTCATTGGCAGTTACGGAATGGAAGGATCTGAAAGCGCTGTTCTCTTCACAGAGCTGTCTAGACCTCTCCTCTCAATGTACATTACAAGTGGCTTTTATTCATACACGCAGACGCACACACATACACAAAACTTACTGACTTTAATAGTCACGCTGTGTTTGTGTTAGTTGTATAGGTTGCCTCAAGCGCTGAAGCCCACAGATAGACAGGTCTGATGGAAGGATGGATGGACGAGAGGCATTAAATTACATGCTGACTGACCACAGAGGTGGAGACTCAAGCCTCAGGCCCAAAAGCTGTCTCCCTCTCTTTGTCCATCTCCTTCCACTTTGTCTCTTCATCCATTTTCTTCAAACTCTTTTCCATCTAAATCCTTTTTTTCCCCAATGAACCACTTTCACTCTTTATGCTCATTCGAACACTTAAAGCATCAATTGTTGATGTGAAAGCCAAATGTTACATTTATATACATATATGCTTTCTTTAAGAGTATGTTGTGTAGTGAAATATCGCAGGAAAATGGTTCAACATAAGGGGAAATTTTATTACAGACATGTCTGTAATAACAGTTAGGAAAGACCTGAAGCTATACAACTGGAAGAAGCATTGGTGAGTTCCAAGGATATGACCAAAACATATCGGTGTAACAAGGGCCCATTTTGTTATACCAGGGATTTTGAACCCGTGGCTCTGGAGCCATATGCAGCTGTTTTGCCCATCTCTAGTGGCTCTCTTTGGCTTTGAAAAAACAAACAAACAACCACATGAAAATGAAAATGATCCTCTTAACTTTGCTGAACCTTTATTTTGGTGGCTGGCATTGATATATAAACACATAAATAGCTAGTCCTGAGGCCCTTGGTGACAAATTCCAAGACCAAAAAGTAAAAGTCATGGAGAAAAATAGAGAATTTAACTGTGCATGGACAAATTTGTGTGCTTTCACTGCTATCACTGCTGGACTTTGTTCAAAATAACATTTAAATAAATAAAAGGCATGACTCAAAGTGCATTGCATAATTTTATAGCTACATTTTTTTTAAAATAGGTTTACACATGCTAATAGATATTTTTCATCCACTTTACAATTTCTCTGTTTTGTCGGTAACAATATTAACTAAATATTAACTAAACAATTTCAGCTATTGTAGTTCTCTGATTTCATACATTCAGCAAATACATGATAATATCATAATAAAACTACAAACTACTAAATAATTATAAATAGCCCACTGCAGCATAGTCACATGTAGTAAAAGATTTTAATTACACCGTTTAGTAATGTTGATACGCTCATTTATACTTAATAGGCTGTGTCACCTTCATTAAGGGAAGAGAAGAGAAGAGAAGAGAAGAGAAGAGAAGAGAAGAGAAGAGAAGAGAAGAGAAGAGAAGAGAAGCTTATTTGTTCCAAAATTGAACAATTCTTTTGTTACAACAGGTATAAAATCTAGTTAAACACAAAAAATATACATAAATAAGTGGATATTATAAGACTCAAATATGTTTTGTGGCTGCATGGAGATTTTTTGGGTCTAGAATTCCCTAAAATTGGCTCTTTTGATAGGAAAGGATGTGGACCCTATGGTATACTTTTGCTGTGTCTGTTTTGTTTTTTCAAATAAAAGTTGCTGATGCAAAAAAATAAATAGCTACAGATGTAACTATAAGTGTATAAGTATAGCTAAATTCAGATCTTTAAGCCTCATCCAAGTTGTACTGCATTAATTCTGGTTGGATTCATGTAGCACATACATTTGCCAAACTTGCTGGCTCTTGGCAATGATGTAAAGATTACAAATCTTGACAGCTGCTACCTACAACCAAAACTTCACTCAAAACAAGGAACAAGGAATAAAAAACAGCTTATAGATGACAAAACATAAAATAATCGTTTTCTATAACATGTTGATGGCTAACATACATGATAGCTGATTAATGATTGCATGGTCAGATGTGCTACATACAGTACATGATTGGACAGCTACTGACTGCATGACTAGCTGTAGACTCCCCCATGCACTAATAGTATAGTCCAACCACAAATACAAAACAGTCATGGTCTGTGGGTTTTTTCAATGTTATTCTGATTATTGTATGTTGGGCTGCTCATGTTTTGTTTCTTATTTCTTTAGTTCTATGGGGTTTTAGTGATGGTTTACTTAGTCTCCTGAGTTTCTTGTATTTTTGTTTATTTCTCTTGCCTTGTCCGTGTTTTCCCTGCATGTAGTCTTTGGGTCTCTGTGTAGTTTTGCTTTCTGAGCGGTTCCTGCTTTATTTCGCTGATGCGTTGTGTCCTGCACATTGTCTTTTGATTTGCTTCTTGAATAGGTCCTCCTGTGTTCTTTGTTTATCATCAGAGTGTATATGTGGTCCTGTCTTTCAGCTGGTCTTTGCTTTTGTGCCTGTTCTCCTACTCTCATGTCTCCTGAAGTTTCCTGAAGTTAATGCCAGCCTTCTGAGTTTCTCATTAATGGACTTTACCTTGAAGAAAGATTCACATTGAGTTACTTCTGCCTGCCTGCGCATCTGCAGATCCTATTCAGCTAGATCATGACACAAAACACAGAAATTAAAAACTTGAATACTGTGCCAGTGGTGTGCTATAGGTGTGAATGTGACGGTAAATGGTTGTCTCCCTCTTTGTGTTAGACCTGTGATGGACTGGTGACTTGTTCGGGGTGTATATCGCCTCTCTCCTAATGACAGCTGAGATATGCCTAAGCCCCATAGCAATCCTGAATTGCATAAGTGGTTAAGGAAATGGATGGATTTTTTATTTTTGACAGCTTATATTCTGAAGCAAAGGTAAACAAAGTTAAATTAAAGACTAACAATCCATGTGTGAAAACATAAAAAGGGACATTGTAAGTTTCCAAAACCATTTTTCAGAATCAGAATCAGAATCAGAATACTTTATTAATCCCCAAGGGGAAATTGCTTATGTTGCAGACACTCCGTGAGTATCCTAAAATATGAATATGAAAAACAAATATATGTACATATATACCAACTATACAATATGCAATGTGTAAGCATAGGTGGCAATAGGGTATAGGATGAGTATATACATCACACAGTCAAAACACAGAAACAGTGAAACATTTTCATAGTTACACAAACCAAACATGAACTCCAGAAACTCCATTTCCTAATCTTTTTCTTTTCAGAGTAATCTGAAAGGTGTTAAATGCATTCAAAGGCTAAATGAGAGAATGTGCTGAGTTACAGCCAGAAACTAGTAGAACAGAGATTATTTCATATGAAAAGCCATGAATTGGGTCACCTGTTTGATTTCGGAACCACAGTTTTTTTGTTTTCTATTTCCTCTGACAACAGTTTCTCCAGACTTTTCAATCTGTGGCTGCACTGGCTGGAAGGATACACAACTATTGTCGTAATGCACACTCTCTCTCGCTCTCTCTATCTCTCACAAACACACACACGCTTTCCCTCACGCCATCACCCCTACTCTTGATAGGCCAGAGGGGGTTCCATTAGCTCCTACCACCTGCTGTGAAACACCCACTCATCCTTTCTCCCAGCACACACACACACACACACACACACACACACACACACACACACAAACACACACACACACACACACACTTACATGCACTTCTGCAGAAATGTACAGTCCTTCTTGACCCATTATTCTCTTTCTTAGGTGCATA
>VUQH01055324.1:0-11247 GCA_015106775.1 Etroplus canarensis | reverse complement strand
TGCAAGGAAGAATGGCAGAGGATCCCCAAATCCAGGTGTGAAAAACTTGTTGCATCATTCCCAAGAAGACTCATGACTGTACTAGCTCAAAAGGGTGCTTCTACTCAATACTGAGCACAGGGTCTGAATACTTATGACCATGTGATATTTCAGTTTTTCTTTTTCAATAAATTTGCAAAAATTTCTACATTCCCGGTTTTTTTCTGTCAAGATGGGGTGCTGAGTGTACATTAATGAGAAATAAAATGAACTTTTTTGATTTTGGCAAATGGCTGCAATGACACAAAGAGCGAAAAATTTAAAGGGGTCTGAATACTTTCTGTACCCACTGTAGCTTTCATGGATTTCCTCAGAGTCAGTCTTAAAAAAGCTGGTAAAACCCTTATTTTTTTAACCTCAATTTTGTGAAATGTATCACAAAAATTCAGCAAAGTGTAAGCAAGTGAGCTCTAGTTCAAGTCCAGGAAACAAAAAATGTAACACTACCATAAACTGCAGTCAGGGTTAGTGGCGTAGAGAGAACCCAAAAACAAACAAAAACTCAATCAAGTCTGTAAGATTAAAAAAGAATCCAAAAATTACCAGCAGCAGAGACACTACCAAGAGGAACAAGAGGAGAATATTCAGAAGACTGGACTATACATAGTTCCCACATGACATCACAACATACCCGCATTTCCCGAGTGGCCGCCATTGCTATAGGCAAGCTGCAGGCAGCTGTGCAATTCAGGACACTTGAGGAAACATCGCCCAACCATTAACAAACTGATTGTACGCCTCCAGTGACATGTAGGCCTGGACTTGCTCACTGGTATAAAAGCTGCATGCCACACAAGATAATGGTACACGTCATAGTATTGAATTGGTGGCAATGCTGAAACTTCATGGTTCAGCTTTTCCTTTGCTAACTAGCATGGATCCACACCTATTACGCCAATTTTCTCATCATATCTCTTTCTGTCCTCCATACTTCTGTCTCCTTTTGCCTTTTCATTATTTTGATTACAAGTAGAATCCAACATCAAAACAGTTTAAAATTCGGGGGGGAAATAGCAGTGTAAACAAGCACAGCTTGCCAACAAAGATGGCGTCGCTAAGGAGGTCACGTGACAAGAAAATGGGTCTGTGGGAACTATGTATATATATACACACACAGCTGTAAGTAAGGTAACAGGACACAGGTGAGGGCAAAGGAGAAGGAGGAACCAATTAGCAGCAGGTGAAAACAGTCAGGGAGAAGCACGAGATCACAAAGGAGGGAAACGGCAGGAGCTTAAACTTAGCTTAGCAGAGACAAATGAAAACTGGCTTTCATAGTAAAACACAAAATAAGCAAAGGACAAATAGTAAACAGAAAGACAAGACATTTCACACTGAACATGTAGGCAGTGGAACTCTAGAGGAGAAACACCAGAAGATAAGACAGAAGGGAACTAAAAGCATGAGAAATATTTAAGTCAAAATAGGAACTGGAGCCAGGAATGCTAAACCAACTTGAAAGGTATCAAAAAAATTTAAAAAAAATCTAGACATGAGCCAGACCTCATGTGGTGCAATAAAACTGAAGCTTGACATTACTAGAATGGAATAGAACAGGAATCCAAAACTCAACCAGTGTAAAACTCTAAGCTTCATACCATCATAGAATAGCACTAAAACTCAAACCAGAAACCCAAACTCAGACATACTAAGTAGGATTCAAAACTCCAGAACACAACAGAATCTCTTCTTCTTCTTCTCCCAGCTGCTCCCTTTAGGGGTCGCCAAAGTGGATCATCTGCCTCCATCTCACCCTATCCTTTCCATCCTCTTTTGTCACTGCATGTCCTCCTTCATGACATCCATGAATCTTCTCTGTGGTCTTCCCTTTTTCCCCTTGCCTGGCAGCTCCAGCTTCATCGTCCTTTGTCCAATACAGTATATCCATATACATTCAAAGTCCCTACTCTCACCTCCAGACTCCTATCTTTCCTTCTCTTCTTCTTCTTTGTCTTCGCCATTGACTGTAGGAAACACAGATGATGGATATGGGGAGGAGCTTCATACCAAGGCTCCACCTGTGGTTACTACTTCATAGACTGTGGCTCCAAATTTGCAAGATTGCAGCTCCCATAAACAGGAAATCTTGACTTCACTTTTGTACAGTGGAGCAGCATTGTCCATCTTTTATAAAGTCTTTGCCCAGCAGTAACATAGTTTACACCAGCATCCTGCTGGTTAACAGCGCCAGAGTAGGCCACTGTTAACCTGGGGCTCAACCTATTCAGTATAGAGTTTTTTTTATAGAAATCTAATCCAGATATTTGATTTAACAAAGATTTCACACCAGATGCCCTTCCTGATGCAACCCTCCTTGTTTATCCGAGCTTGGGAGCGGAACACTGGCTTGTGGCCCCCTGTGGTTGGGTTCAAATCCAACAGACCATAAACACCCTACTAAGAATTTGAGAAGTCTGTGCGTGTTCATCCATCAGTTCTTCACCAGATGCAAGCACAGCAGTTCATCTGTGCCACTTCAACATACCCACCCAGGAGTGTTTGTCTAGTGATCCTTTCAGGACATTTATTCACATTAATGCATTCTCAAGCCTCTCACCACTAAGTTTCAGCATCACAACCAAGCGCCAAACCTTTACTTTAACTTTCACGCTGACACCAAGTCTTAACTGACAAGCAGGCCTTGGAAGGAGTGTGAAAAAATGAGAGTTAGACAAAAAGTTTACAAAACTTGTTTTGCAAGATTTTATCACTCTGAATGTCCAAAACTCGACCTGGTCCTTATACAACATTTGTGACTAACAAATTATTTCAGTCACTCACAAATGTTGTTTTGATGAGCTGTTTTTGAGAAAGCAGCAATCTGCAATCTGTTCACTTTGCACAGCCACATTTTGAACGGGAACATATCACTTAGTCTGTTTGTTGTCATGGGCACTTTTCTCGCAAGATTGCCTGCATGCAATGCATTTAAGCGAAATCTGTAATTGTAGCTACAAAAAGTAAGTAAGTAAGTAAGTAAAATTTATTTATATAGCACTTTTTAAAACAAGAATCTATTACAAAGTGCTTTACAAAGAGTTTAAAAACATATCAGACAAAACAACATGGATGCTTCCTAAACAGGCTCTGCATTAGTAGAATGAAATTATAGATGTTTAAAACAGTAACAGTAAACCTAAGACATTATACAGTCATTTAAATTGAACAAGAGGAAGAATTTTATTATCTTTAACATAGAGAACTATTATCCAGCACCACACATACATAACAAAATGTTTTTTTCTGTGGTCTGAAGTTCGGTCTCAGATCTCCACCATCACCATGGCAGCATTCAACACAACCGTGGCGTCCTTTAATGTGGGCTACGCTGACTTCTTCACTGAGCACATGAAGAAACTCTGCAACCCTGTGGCTGTGCCTGAGATCCCCGTAGAGCCGCTGGCCTGCGCCAACCTGCCGCGCAGTCTCACTGACTCCTGCATCAACTACTCCTGTCTGGAGGAGGGCGAGAACATTGAGGGGACCAATAACTTTGTGTTGAAAAATGGCATGTTGGATCTCACAGTGAGTACTTTAAATGGTCCCACGGGGCAAATATAGCTATTAGGAATTATGACCCTATTCTGCTGCTCTGATAGACAACTATGTCAGCAGTGGGAACAGACTGAAACTGAAGCGTTCCTTTTTAAGTCGTAACGTCACAGATGCTTTTTAATTTCCTTTATGGTTCTTTAATTCCTCACTGCCTGTCTTTCATTATTATGAATTTAATAACTGTAGGTTTTGTTGGTTATATAAAATAATTCTCTTACTTTCTCACCCTTGTTGCCTTCCTCAGGCCGTCTTGCGGGCTCTGTATGCTGTCCTCAGCCACGATATCAGCTCCAGGATCTGTGACGTGGCTCTCAACATCATCGACTGCCTGCTGCAGCTGGGCGTGGTGCCCGACATGAGCAAGAAGCTGTCCAAGCCCGATAACAAAGAGAACCAGGAGGCGCGTGCCAAAGACCCGGCTGCTCAGGGCCTCGGAGGAGTCGCCCAGGGAGGCGGGCCTATTGCAGGGGCTGGAGCAGGTGGAGGGGGAGATGGAGGTGGTGGTGGTGGAGGAGGAGGAGGAGGAGGAGGAGGAAGTGGTGGAGGGAGTGGGCAGGGGAGCAAGGATGATGTGAAGAATAATAAGGATGATGAAAAAAAGGTGTGTTTGAACAGTCTGTTTAGAGGTTAGAATATGAATATGTAGGTGTCGAAATATATCAGCTGTGTGTTTGTGTCCTTCCCCTTACTGTAAACAGGAAGAGGGCGCTGGCCTCAGCCCCCACCGCCTGGCTTTGACCATGCTGATAAAAATAGTCAAATCTCTGGGCTGTGCTTACGGCTGTGGTGAGGGCCACCGTGGTCTATCAGGAGATCGCCTCAGGATGCAGGTCAGACTCTTTGCTCTAATTCCTTGCATGTGTGCAGTTCCTTCAAATCATCACAGTTATCATCAGACAGTCATCACAATGTCTCACATTGACATCTATTCATTATCTGTTATTTACTCTAGTGAAAACGATTAGTTTATGCAGGCCACAGATCAATTGATGCCAGCGCCAGTTTATTTAGCTACTGTACATCCAGCATTTAAGTTGCTTTAGCCTCCCCACCATTGCTACACATCTGCAAGCCACTTTGCAACCCACCTCCAGTTAGGCTCCATTAATCAATGTCATATTTGTTGTCATTGATGTGTGCTCTACTTTATGGTCTACATGTATGAAGAATGGAAGGGTTGGAACATCTTGGAACAGAGTTATACTGCCAAATAAAGTTAGGTCCATACGTTTTTGGACAGTCAGTCAGTTGTCTAATTACTTCTGAACCTCAGAAAATGGTGAACTGTGTATAAAAATGGCAGTAATTACTGAACAGTTAATGCAGCGCTTTTAAGTGTCCCCTGTAGTGTAGTGGTTTATGCATTTGTCTCACAAGCGAAAGGTCTCTGGTTCAATCCCAGGTGGGGACGCAAGCCTCTCTCCCCATGGAGAGTTGTATCTAGCATAAAACTGCTGCCAATTTACCAATGCAGATTAATCTGCTGTGGTGACCCCTTGGTGGAGAATACAGGGCGCAGTCAAAAGGTACATTTAATGCCATGCTTTTAAATTAAAGTCTGCACTTCAATCACATCTTGAATGTGTGATTTAAAATCCACTGTAGTGGTGTGCAGAGGACAAATTGCTGAAAAAAGTTATTGTCCAAAAACTTGTAGACCTAACTGTATAAAAAAATCTGCAAATGGAAAAGGAATTTAAATGCTTTCTTGGTAGCTGTTTTTGTTCATGCAAAGTGATAAAAACAGCACATCGTGCAAGGAAAGCCTCTTTATTAATCCCTCAGTTATTTTTTAAAACAAAGCAGGCCAGCTCCCAAAAGCTTTTCTCCTTGCGAACTGATAACAACAGTAAGTTACTTTCCACCCAAATGTTTCCTTTCAGGCCCAGAACTGCCTGACCAACCTGTATAAGCTGGACAAGCTGCAGTTTCGGCAGACTATGCGCGAGTACGTCAACAAAGACTCCCTCAATAACATAGTGGACTTCCTGCATGCACTGCTAGGCTTCTGCATGGAGCCCATTACTGATAGTAAGTACTGTGTGCTGTGTGTATGAGTGAGTGGGATGCCGATACAGTACAGACACAGAAAAATATCATATGCGCTGATAATAAATGCAGAAATAGGGTGAACTACACTGGTTTTGAATACTTACAGTGTTGGGATTGGTGCTGAAAAACTTGTGAAGTAGGGCCAAAACACACAAACAATTTTATTGTTTATCAAGTTGACAGTTATGTTTTCAATTAATCGATTAATCGTTTAGTTTACAAAATATGCTACTTTTTTAAAAAAGTCTATTCTTCACCATTCACTTTGTTTTTCTGCATGCTAATGTGCTAGCACTTAGTTGCCAAACATCTGCAGAACTAATGAACATTTTCATCATCTCAGTGCAAACACTTTTTTTGCATGCAAACAGGTGAAACTAAGATGTTGAACATCTTAACAGAAGTCTTCCAAACATCAGCATGCTGGCAGTGTATACTTACTGGCCACTTTATTAGATACACCTTTCTAGTAACACGTCGGACCCCTTCTTGCCTTCAGAGCTGCCTAAATTCTTTGTCATACAGTTTCAGAAAGGCGCTGGAAACATTCCTCTGACAGTTAGATCCATATTAACGTGACGGCATCACACAGTTGCTACAGATTTGTCAGCTGCACATTCATGATGTGAATCTCCAGTTCCACCACATCCCAAAGATGCTCTATCGGATTGAGATCTGGTGACTGTGGAGGCCATTACTCCTGAACATGTTCAGGAAACCATTTTGAGATGATTTGCTCTTTGTGACACGGAGTGCTCCTGGAAGCAGCTATCAGAAAATGGCTACAGAGTGGTCATAAAGGGATGGACATGATCAGCAACAGTACTCAAGTAGGTTGTGGCACCACCAACAGCCTGAGCTGTTGATAGAAGGGAGGATGGATCCATGCTTTCATGTTATGTATGCCAAATTCCAACTCTACCATCTGAACATACCAGGTGAACTCAAGACTCATCAGATTAGACAATGTTTTTCCAATCTTCTTTTGTCCAATTTTGGTAAGTCCATGTGAATTGTAGCCTCAGTTTCCTGTTCTTAGCTGACAGAAGTGGCATCTGA
Source organism: Etroplus canarensis (assembly GCA_015106775.1). Classification (NCBI taxonomy): domain Eukaryota; kingdom Metazoa; phylum Chordata; class Actinopteri; order Cichliformes; family Cichlidae; genus Etroplus; species Etroplus canarensis. The sequence goes on along the minus strand of VUQH01055324.1, from coordinate 4,542 downwards.
TGTGGTTTGCTGCATAACCTGGCTATTTTTATCTGACCTGTGGAATTTTACCCAGAAAACTGGATAGTTTTTCTTTTTCGGACTGTTCTCTGTAAATCCTAAACATGGTTATGTGGGGAAATCCCAGTCAATCAGCAGTTTCTGAAATACTCTTGTACCAACAACCATACCACATTCAAAGTTACTTAATTCACCTTTCTTCCTCATTCTAATGCTCTGTTTGAACTTCAGCAGGTTGTCTTGACCTTGTCTGCATGTCTAAATGGATTGAGTTGCTGCCATGTGATAGGCTGGTTAGATACTTGCGTTGTGTGCAATTTAGCAGCTATATCTAATGAAGTGGCCAGTGAGTGTATATACACAACAGAAAAAAATTAGAGCATCTATGACTGCTTTTCTTTCTTAATCAGCCGCTTAAACGATTAATTGATTTTCAAAACAGTTGGTGGATAATTACCTTATTATTTCACCACTCCTGTGAAGGTATTTACACTCATGTGAACAATGTTAGGTTTTTACAGTTAAATCTACAGTATATCACACTTAAAGGTCTATTCTGGACGCTAAAGTACAGACCAACATATACATAATAATATAGTATTATCATGAAAAGGTAAAAAGCTTAAGCTTTAGTGTGGGCAACAAAGCTGAATTGTACTGCCACTGTCTCACCCTGCACTCCTACTTTGCATTCCAGCGCTATCTCTGTTTATATATGTGTTCTCCCCCTTCCTCCTTCCACGTGTCTCCGCTTGTCCGTGTCCCTTTTTGTCGTCCTCCTCCTGCCTCCATCTTCCTTCTTTTTCTTCATCCACCTCAATGAGCTGAATCCTACCTTCCTTATTCACTCATCCATTCTGTACACTTGCCAATCCAAAGCTTTGCTCATTACATTCCTGCTCAATCAGTGGTCTTATCGCTGAGCATTGAGACACATCTTACATGCCAATTCAGTTTTGCAGTAAAATTTGAAATGTTTTGCACAAACAACGAATGGCAAGTTACTGAACCGATGAGTGTTTTAGTTCTGAAAGTGAACAGGACACCTTTGTTTAGTTTCAAGTGCGTGTGCGTGTGTTATTTTTTGAGTGTGTGTGTATCTTGGGTTCACCTCCTTGTGGAGGTGGGGTGCCACGTCCTTTCTGACACCGCCTTACATGTCTGTGCTGGCCTGATGTCAATCAACTTGTGCCCCGCCTCTTTTCTCTTGCAGAGTACGGCAGTGCAGGTGAGAGGTCCAGGAGGGCGAAAAAAAGAAACATCGGTAGATACACATGATCAATAATCAATAACAGTTAATAATATAAGCAATAAGATGACCACACTGACCTGATCAGACCCTTCCCAAGGCACCGCTTTCATTGCTGCACCCCTCACTCTGTCCGAAAAGTGACAAACTCGCCTGCAACTCTAAAAGCTATGGTTGAATCTGGCTCATATTTTTTGCATAGACATCTAAGTTTCATCTAACTGGACCAAGAGAATAAACTCCCTACTGTATGTTTTTAAAGCAGGCCTTAGTCACTTGCATGTATTCCTTATTCCCTACTCAGAATCCTTTTCAGTTTGCTTCTCCCCCATATGCTTTATGAACCCCTTTTCTTTGCCCCCACTTCCTTCCCTGTTGTACGGGCTGTTTAATACTCAGTGCTGTCAATAATGACTAAACCACCTCCCGTGTCATCCATGGTCTCTCCTGCCTCCCTGCTGCTTCCAGACAAGGCAGGCTTCGGGAACAACTTCACCACAGGGGATAACAAATCTGTGGCCCAGAATATGGAGGCCGTGGTGGTGGGCTGCATGTTCAAGTCCCTCATCACCCGCTGCGCCTCGACCACACATGAGCTGCACAGCCCCGAGAACTTGGTGAGTCGTGTGTGAAAGTGTCTGTCCATCTGCCACTTGCTGCTTCTTTTTTCAGCTCCTGGAGGGCTGCTTGATTCAGTCAGTGCTTCACATTAGTTGCACTCCCATGAGATTCATTTGATGACTTGTTGTTCTGTTCATGCTTTGTCAGGTATGATAAAATAGCCAGTACTTTATCTAACTCTTCTCTACCTATTGCTAGAACAGTTAAAATTTATTATTATTATTATTACACCATGGAAGCGGTATGTTTTCAGTTTGTCCTTCTGTCTGTCATTTGCAAGTCTTGGCAATTTGTCTGTCTTCATGTTAGTTTTTATGCCTCTGCCACAGAAGCAGTCTTTTTGGGTTGTCTGTGCATCCGTCCATCCTTTACTAATCTTGTTACCACTACAGGAGCTGACTTGTTTGCTGGATATTTACCAAACTTTGTGTGGTTAGTACCTATGATGGGTAAAAGAATTGACAGCATTTTTGAGGCCAAGGGATCAGAGGTCAAGGTACCAGGAGGTCATCAATTAAAGTCTTTTAATAGGAACTGACTGGGCTGCTGGATCCCCACCAATATTTTTAAGGTTAAATACTATGATAGGTGAAAGAACTGACAAAGATCAAGGTAAAATGCAGCTTCAGTATAAATATAATATCTGTACAAGCTGATTCAGTTGTAAGATCTTTATCAAAATCGGTACAGCTACTCACTACAATAGGTTTGATGGCTGGAAGAAATTAAAGATCAATCACAAAGGTAAAGAATTTACCACTACAGGAACTGACTTGTTTGCTGGATCTTTTTCAGCCTTTGTGTGGTTTATACCTATGATGGATAGAAGAGCTGATAACATTTAAAAGATCATACAGGGGCAGATTTAAGGCGGCTACGTACTGGCTGAGTTCTAGGCACTTCATTGGAAATGACATGACTTATTGACCTTTACAGCAGCCTGCAACAGACAATATATTTTGTTTTTGTCCTCCAGTTGTTTTCTTTTTAACATGCAGTTTAAATCTGCCATCATTTCTATCTTTTATACAGAGGTTGATGCCTTTCAAACCATCAAAGAGCTCAAAACATTTTTCAAGTCCTTTGAGATTCTCTGTAAGGCAGTCAGATGAATAACAACTTGCCTTTTATGTCAAAGATGATATTTGCTGCTCTGTCGTAAGAGTCTTTCATGATAGACGTAAATCTTTTTCAGGGCAAGGTCAAGCCGAGGTGAGCTTATTTGTATAGCATCCTTCAACTACACAGACACTTCAAACTGCAAAAGAAACACAATATAACTGTGACGGTTTAAAAAAAAAAAGATCTCAGAACTCAATCTCAACAGGTATAGAGTTAAAATCAGTTTTTATCAACAATGTGTGGTCATATAGCAAAAACTAGAAATACAATGAATGAGTAGGAAACTTGAATCCCAGGAAGATGAATATATGTGTCAAACTGAATAAGCAAGAGACTATATATTATAATAATAAAACAAATGAAGCCAACCAAACTCAAGCTAAGTGGTTAACACAATAAAACAGGAAATGTATGTAACAGAGACCCAAAACCATGACCAGAACTATCTTTAAGACTTAATGCAGAGTAAACTGAAAACACTCAAAAATGTTTAAAACATGGGTAAGGTTATAGTGCCATTATTCCTTGGTTGCACTGGTCATTGGAGTGGAAAAGTGGAAACCGATCTCTTCCAAAAGAATGTATTGAACTGTGTTGGAACTGGTAGTCTTTGTTATAAATATACTTCAGTCAAAAGATTATTCTTATCAATATGTTCCATTATTTATATCATTCCATAATTTATATTTGGTACTCTATTATGGAACCTCAACACTCTTCCACTTGCATTCATGAAAAGCCTGTCATGATATGGTTTTAGGGGACCCAAATGCAGAATTCAGGAGGCAGAATAATTCTGCAAAAGTGGGCTTTAATTAGTGATAACAACATCCACAGAGCAAACCTGAAGCATAAAACATTAACAGAAAAGTTGACAAAGGGGAACGCAGGGCTATATATACACAGTGAGACAAAGGAGGGAGCAGAACACAGGTGAAAACAACGACAGGAGAAGATAAATATGGCAGGGCTGGCAATCACAAGGTGGAAAAACAGAAAGTAAAACAAGAACATGGTACAATAGGAAACTAACCTTCAAAGTAAAACAGGAACTAATCAAACAACAAAGACATAGAGACAAGAAGATTTCACACCTAACCTAATAAATGTGCACTGACAGAGGGACGATCAGACAGGGAAACACAGAGGGAACTGAAAACACAAGAAGAGGTAAAGTCAAAACAGGAACTTTAAAAACAAAAAAGAATCAAAACTTAAACACTAGAACAGTAAAGCAATCAAAACAAAACTCTATAAAAACTACAAACGGGACTCCAAAACATATCATAAATGAAAACTCTAAGCCCCCCCCTCAAAAAAACCAGAAACTAAAACATAAAACTACTGAATCTTCTTCTTCTTCTTTCGGCTGCTCCCGTTAGGGGTTGCCACAGCGGATCATCTGCCTCCATCTCATCCTATCCCTTGCATCCTCTTCCCTCACACCAACCCTCTGCATGTCTTCCTTCTCTCCATCATATCAGCAGCTCTCTGCCTTTACCAGTCATAGTCCCTACATTTAAAGTCCCTACTCTCACCTCCACCCTCCT
>VUQH01055323.1:40917-56418 GCA_015106775.1 Etroplus canarensis | reverse complement strand
AAACAAAAAAAAACACACACACAAACACTATGTGACACACAGGCACATGCAATACATTAGCCAGCTATTTTAGGGTTGCGCTCGAGAGGAAGGAAGATTAAATCTTCATCAGGTCATGCTGCGCCCAATTTGACAATGTGAAGTGAAGAAGTTTAAGCTGATTGGCTGTCTCAGTCATCAGTGAAGGCTATAAATCCTTTTCAGCACAAACATCGTCATAGTTGTCTTCTTCATTAAACTAAATTATTAGTGGTTCAGATAATCTGCTGAGGGGGTCTCTGAACCATGTTGGTTTAAGACACCCTTCAAAAATCTACCAGACAGTTAAACAATATACTCAATACTCTCCCAAGACCCGAACACTTATCGATAACATGCATTTGTGATATTCAGCAAACACAAGCAAAATCATAACATGCAAACTTGACAAGCTACTAAGTCAGTGAATAATTATGTAACAGATATTTGTGTACTGGTGTGGCAGTTTGTAGTTTTAAAAGTTCACACATTTCTAATGAGCTCTGTTGCTTAAGGTCACAGGACATGTGTTGCTTTTGGCTTTAGTTTTCTGCCCTGGAGTTGCTCGCCATGCTTTTGTTTTAAGAACAACAAAAGAAACCAGAGACAGTAACAGACCCAGTACAGCTGGTGTTTCAAAAAAGAAGCAAATGTAATGTTGTGCAGTTTGGTTGGTGTTTTTGCCATTAAGCAATGCGCTGTATTAATGTGCCAAAGCAAATTATTTATATCAATTTACTGTCACTGAAGCATTTCCTGCACCATCTCTGTTAGTCCCTATGATTAATTTAACCACAGTACAGCTACTGCCACACATGCAATGTATCCTTCAACTATTCTGGACATATCTTTGAGAAAGGCCAAATGTGGACAACGACCCGATCTGTTTATTTGATAACGCTTCTGCATAAAAGATATGCAGAGTACAAAGGTGGACAAGATTGGTGTTTGCCTCACAGATGCTATAAAAGATAAACTTTCTATTGGACACAAGGTAAAACAATATACAAAACTCACAGCAACAGCAGCTAAAAGTGTTGCTAATTATTTAGGCTGTATTTTAGATTGTCAGCTCATGCAGCACTTAAAGCACTTATCCAATTTTGTAGTCAGGAAAGCACCCCAGTGTTAGAGTTAAAATTCCGGCTGGGGATCTAGTTGAACTTCACATTGACTAGGATGAGCGCTTCTATAGCAGTTCTCCACAATAAACTAAAAACATGCAGTGGAGTGCTCTCGAAACACACTTCACAGGGTCATATCCAAATAAGAGTGTTCAAATTAATTTCACCTGCAAAATTATAATTACACCAGAGAACCTTCTCAATATGTAACAAGACTTGATTCATGGCATTTCTTTTTTGGCAAGAGTTCCAAGGGCAAAAATACAGTTTATACACACTGCTGTGGTGCTCTCAAACAGCAAACTGAGAGGGGTTTGCATTTCTGTTTGATGAATCATAACCCTGGTTCATTTCTCTCCCTGGTTTTCACCGTTAATTTGCTTTATTGCATACAGTTTTTTTTTGTTTGTTTGTTTTTTGTTTTTATTTTAGCCTGTTTTGCCTGAATGTAACAGCTGCCATCAGTCTCACTTGTCCCTTGGGAGGACCACACTGGAGCAATGCAAAAATAAGCACTCAGCTTTACTGTGTATTTTTTATCCTTGACAATGTAATTATGTGGCAGAGCAGTTGCACTTTACTTTTTAGTTTGCTTTTAATGCTGTCAAATTTATCCATCTTCTTAGGAAGGCAGTGAACACATCCAATGGTTTAATAGAATAAGACAGAGAAAGCATCTCCTCAGGCTCATTTGGGAATTTGGCTGAGAATCCATATCCACACCAGGCAGCTCTCTTTTGTATTTAAATTTTTCATCCTCTAAATTTGTCCAATGTGGAAAGGTAAACAGGTCCTACTGGTTTTTAAATACTTTAACCGGACCTCTGTAAACAGATGCAACTAAAAACCAACTAAGACTTTTTGCAAACATATCATCAGGTCCTCATGACAGCAGTTGTTGCAAATAAACTCCTCCTAACCTGCGGCAGAGACAGATCATTTTTAAAGGGGTGACCACTGTGAGACCATCACTTACACTCAGATGGGCAATCTGGAAAGGTTGCTAAAGTTATCCTAAAACCTTTAATAAAGTTTGTAAGTTCATTTCAATTTTAATAGGAGCACTGTTAAAATGCATCTGTGTATATTAGGGGTGCAATGAAATGGGTCTGCAAAACTTCTGCTAGAATAACTGTAGTTACCATTTCCAGAAAAGCTGGGATATTTTCTAGAATGCAGTACAACAAAAATCTGTGATGTGTTAATCCCACGAACCTTCATTTAACTGACAAAAGTACAAAGAAAATATTTTCAGTAGTTTTATCAGCAAACTTATTTGTACTGTATAAATATACAGAAATTTAGAATTTGGTGGCTGCAACACAATCAGCAAAATTTGGGACAGAGGGATTTTTACTATTACATTACTTTTCCTTTTAGTAACACTTGTTAATCATTTTGGAACCAATGATGCTAATTGTACTTTTTTGTCCATTCTTGCTTGATTTAACATGACAAAGGCCTACTGCAGCTGGCCACCTCTCCTCTGTATGATGCTCCACTCATTTTCAACAGGAGCTAGAGACTAGTCTGGCATTGTCCTGCTGAAATAAGCATGGACATCACCTTGTTGGTAGCATGTATCTCTCTAAAATCCTAATACAGGCGTCAAAATCAAGGGTATCTCACTCATGCTAAGGGTGCTGGTGGACCCCTATACCATCACAGATGCTGACTTTTGCACCTTTTGCTGAGAACAGTGGATGGTCGTTTTCATCTTTGGCACACAGAACAGGATGCCCGTTTCCTTTCTATAAATGAGCTGAAATGTGGACTCCACTGACCACAGCACACAGTTCCACAGTCTTTTAGACCATCTAAGATGAGCTCAAGCTCAGATGACTTGGCAGCATTTCTACATAGTATTGATTTATAGTTTCCTCCTTATACAGTTTCAAAATGATTTTCTGGACGCAGCAACAGACTGTTAAGTGACTAATTTTACTCACAATCTGGCTGTATTTGTCACAGTAGCGAGATGGTTTCTTGGGCAGTGTTGCCTGAGGGATCAGAGTTCACCAGTGGATTCCGATCTTTCCCTTTACTGAGATGTGTCCCAATCCTCTTAATCTTTTCACAGTGATGCAATGGAGATGTTGAAAGACCTAAATTCGCAGCATTCTTGCGTTCAGAAATGCTACTTTTAAACTAACAATTCTCTCAGAAATTTAGGAATAAAGGGGTGACCCACGACCCATCCTCACAAAAACTAAGTCTTTGATGGATGCTACTTGTATACCCAATAATGACACCTCACCTGCTCCCAGTCAGCCTGCTTAATGTGGAGTCTCCCAAACATTGAGATTTTAAATCTTATTTTAACTCTGTTCCAACTTTTATTGAGTTTGTTGCAGCCATCAAATTCTAAATTTGTGTATATTTACAAAAAGCACTTAAGTTGGTCAGCAAAACTATTGAAAAGCTTTTCTTTGTACTCTTGTCAGATAAATGAAGTCTCATGCAAATTAAAATCACAGATTTTTGTTTTTATTGTGTTTGGGAAAATGTACCTTCGGCTGCTCCCTTGTATTCACCCCCTCCATGGTGAGAGGGGCTTGTGTCCCCACCTGGAATCAAACCAGGGAACTTTCGCTTGTAAGGCGAACCTGTAAACCAGTACACTAATTTTCTAGAAATGTGGTTTGTATCTACATAGCCCCCCTAACAGGCTTCACCATTGTTTGTGTGGGGTGGCCGGAGATTAGGCTGTACTAGCTCCGCCCCTGCTCTTAAATAAGTGCCTTCAGTGTACACGTGTTTATGCTATAGCATGCAAAAATGAAGTCTGACACAAAAGCTCTCTCCAAGTCCACCACCTTTATGTAGTTCATCATCTGCAAATTGAAGTGGTCTTTGGAGCTTTCCAGAATCAGGGTGCAGCCCATGTTAGACGTTGTGTTGTGAAGGTCAAAGATGACATCGTAGGCCTCCGGGCTTCCTTTGGGACCAAATATTCTGTTGATCTCCTGGGCTCTCCGCACCTCATAGGGCAAATCATCACCTCCCAGGGCACTGCAAGGCAACGCATGCACACCCACGCAGCATTTAAAACAGCTGTCAGAATCCGAAACAGTTACAGCTTATCAGAAAATTCAGGTCAATGAAAAATGAAGCATGTTAATTATTTATACAAGAGTGCCCTACATGTAACACTTTAACCTAACTGCTGGACATAAGGGGAAAAAATCTGGAACAACCTTGAAGTTCATACACCAACAGTGGGGGTTAAGTGGAATGTTAAGTTGTTTTGTTAAGATAAATAAGAACACATCAGTAACATTACTGTATCCACTTTCTACAAGACTCTCCATCTTAGAGCAGTGTGTTTTGTCCCCAGGTCTTGTTCTGAACAGAGAATGTGAGCTGCCCACTTTTTTCCTTTTCCCTCTAAACACTTTTAAAGCATTTCAAAACAGCCACTAGTCTAGGGCATTCTCCAAACTATAGCAGAATAGCACCTCTGCTGTCTATATTGTCTCACCTCCCTCACATCTGCCCTTTATTCCCTGTTTTCAGAGACTGTCCGGTATTGTCTGGACTGCTGGGAAATCAGCACGCAAGCACAGCATGAGCTGCAGCTGGTTTAAGCGGACTCCAACGTCCGTGTGAGAGGTCAAGCAGGTGCATAATTTGAAGTAGAACAGAGCTGTCATTCTATTTAAGTGGGAGGAAAAATACACCACGATGAGCTGCTTTTTGAAAGAGTCTTCAACTGGTTAATCTTCTTATATGTTGCCTTCAGGGAGGCCAAACAGTGAAGAGCTGGAGAGCCTTCAGAAGATATTTAAAGATCAACTAATGCCTGAGTGATGAGGCTGGAATGCTTTGCTTTTACAATCTGAGCTCTCAGAATCGCTTCAGTTTTGCCTCTAAGAAATTGTGTAATAATATTAAGTGCAGTTTGTGTCACCTGTGTACATGTAAAGCAAGAAATACTCCATTTACTTGAGAAATGCCACACTACAAAAAGAAACTTCAATTAGCATAAAAGGGTGCACTTTTGAAGTACTATAATATACATTTTATGATAATTATAAAAGCATTATGTAAGTATGTTAATTATTATAAAAATTATTTATCAAGAGAGGTGGCAAAAGTACACACATTCCCTACTTAAACAGAAGTACTGATACTTGTGTCAAAAACAACTCTGGCAGAAGGTAATCAAAGAACTGAAGTACATTTCTTCCAGCTGTTTTTGTGAACAATTAACTGAAGCTCATGCCATATCAGTGTAATATAAAAATAATGTTAGTAGAAGGGAATGGGAACTTTATTTATACTGATTTTGGTTATTCTAATAGATGTACTCAGCTTGAACAACCTTTATGGAGAACGCAACCAGAGGAAAACCTAGTTGCTATTGTCTGCACTGTAGATGTGTGACACTGCTTCCCCACTTAAACAGAAAAATGAGAATAGTGCTATAAATGATGAATAAATTTAGTTCATTGCCTCTTTCATCTTTTTGTCAGTCGTGCATGATAAGCACCCATGACAGATACACCAATAATGTTGCCTTTTATGCGTTACTGTTTCCTCCTTTCAGGTTCAAATCAGAATGATGTCTCCAAATAATCAGTTTTAACACCCTCAAAGGGATTAAACCTAAATTAACAAGCCTGTTTTGAAAATACAAGGAGCAGAAAATGAATACATTTGAGTTAGAGTGTCAGAAGTAAAAGTAAATAGTTGTCAGAAAAATAAATATTCAAGTAAGGTATAGACACCCGAAAACTCTATTTAAGCACAGTGAAAAAGTATTTGTACCTCATTACTTCTCACCTCTATTGATCAATAATATTAATGCAATGATATACTCATCAATATAGGGCTAAATTTATCTATTTCATACTTGGTACTTTAGTCTTTTATGAAGGCACTAAAACTACAAACCCAGCGCCCGAACTCTTCTGCTACAAAACCAAGCTGTTGTAATAGCTGCAGTACTGCATATTTCAGCATTATCTTGCTGAAATACACAAGGCCTTCCCTAAATAACACGTCATCTAGCGGGGAGCATATGTTTCTCTAAAACCTGTATATATCTTTCAGCATTGATGGTGCCTTTCCAGATGTGCAAGTTACCAGCACCATAGGCACTAATGTACCACATTACATCAGAGATGCAAGCTGTTGAACAAGCCAGATGGTTCTTCTCTTCTTTAGTCTTGTCAATTCATCTGACTACAGAACAGTTTTCCATTTTGCTTCAGTCCATTTTAAATGAGCTTTGGCCCAGAGAAGATGGCAGCATTTCTTAATCACGCTGATCATGTTCGCACGGCCAATCGGGTTCACAGACTACGATTTCTGGAAGTGTTCCTGAGCCAGTTCAGCGATTTCCATGACAGAATCGTGCCTGTTTGCGATGCAGTGCCACCTGAGGGCTCCAAGATCACTAGCATTCAATACTAGTTTTTAACCATCACTTGCACACAGATGTCTCCAGATTTTGATATTATGTACTGTAGATGATGGAATATTCAAAGTCTTTGCAATTTTACATTCAGGAACATTATTCTGAAATTGCTCCACAACTTGTAGGCATAATTTCTGGCAGATTGCTAAATCTCTACCCATCTTTACTTCTGAGAGACTTTGCTTCTCTAAGGTGCTCTTTTTATACCCAATCACATACATGACCTATTGCCAATTAGCTTAATTAGTTGCAACATGTTCCTCCAGCTGTTTCTTTTTAGTAACACTTACTTTTCCAGCATTTTGTTGCCCCGTCCCAACTTTTTTTTTAGATGTGTTGCTACCATCAAATTCAAGATGAGCTAGTGTTTCTCATGAAATAACAGTCTCACTTTCTATGTTCTTTTGTTGATAAAACATTAGTTCATGAGATTTTCACATTATCCCACTGGGTTTTTAATTTGTATTTCAGGCAGGATCCCAGTCTTTTTGGAACTGAGGTTGCACATGTCACACAAAGGACTGAGGACATTTTCAAATAGGACATTTAGGAGAAGCAAATTGTTAAGTAGCAGAACACCTCAGAATTGTACTTCAGTGCAGCACTTGAGTGAGTGTGTTTATTTCCATGTCAGGGATACAACAGCATCAGTTCACAAAAGTACACCCAGAGGATTGTTTGTATGATTAATGAAGATCTTGGATGCTGTTATCCAACCTCTTTACTAAACAGGCTGCCCTGTGCGTTCGTGCACACTGACTGCAAGGGCCAGCGTTTGCGTAAGACTCTGTTTTCCGCTGTGGTGCACAGGAGAAAGAACAACAACAAAAAAAAAAAATCGTCCTAAATCATTCGCAGCTCAGTCACGTTCCGCTCACGTTTTCCCTGCAGGCCGGCAGTCAGCTGAAGTTGGGGAGGAGGGGACGCGCCGCTCTGCTGTTATTGGCAGAGGGGCACACGGCCGATGGTAAACACACAACACACCGTACCTGTCATAGCACAAGCCACGTGATAAATCCTGTTTGTTTTCTTCTACTCTCATGCGTGTCATGCACACTGACTCTATGAGATTTTCCTCATTTGTCCTGCAGCGCACACATATATTCAGCTATATCAATAATATTGCATAACTGTGCAGTTATCCTACTTTCCCACAAACTGTAGTACAGATCTTTCATTACTTATAACTAAGGCACGGGTCCTTTCCTCAGCTCAAACAAGAATATGATGTTTCCCCCCTGGACAAGCTGAAGTGTGTTTACCTGAGGTTTTCTGGGGTGAAGGCTCGGTTCAGATCCGTGTCTACATATCTGGTGCACTTCTCCACAGCCTTGGGGTTGGTGATAAAAGGCACGGCCTCGACTCTCTTCCTCTGCACCTCGGCGCCGTTCTTCATCCACAGGTTCACGAGCGTCACGCCGGACATCTCGTTTCCGTGCGTCCCTCCGAAAATCGCCACTCTCCTCGCCTCGCTGAAGCGCGCCGCGCTGTTAAACGCTGACATGTCCGGGCCGGGCAGGAGCTGTGCGGAGCGCGGGTGTAGACACGCTGCTCTCCGCGGCGTGAGGAGGAGAGGGAAAGTTTTGCGGCCGGCAGCTCCACAGCCTCGCCGTTTTAAATGCCCGTTGACGCCGTGCGCTTTACGTAACGTGCCCGCCGGCTCGCAGCGGTCGGGCGCCGTGCGTAAAATGCGCACAGTTGGGACACTGACGGGTTAAAGGAGAATCTCCCTGTTAACCAGGTTCCTCCCACTGTTTACCTGTCACAGAACTACGGACAACACGCTTTTCCGGGGAGGCGCTTCCAAAATAAGATACAAGTTCCATGTGGGGTTTTTTTTGTTTTCAAAACGTTCAGTACAGTCATTGGATTGACTTTACACAGCAAGGATCCAGTGCCAATGGCAGAAGTTAACTGTTCCTCCTATTATGATTCCATTTGCACTCATCTGTCTGCACTTTATTCATAGCCTACAGCTATCGCCCTTACGTATATATTATTGTTACTATTTGTGTTATTTCTTTTTATTTATCCTATCCTACTTTATCCTATTTTATTTCCTATTCTGTATGGTGTTTATGTGTGACAGTTTGTATTAGGTTAAAGTTTCACCTTGTTTAAAAATACTGCTCCAACATGCCTTTTAATTGCCCCCTGGGGACAAAAAGGTTTTTTGAATTTTAATTACATTATATAGTCAAATGTTTGGTTTTTTTTGTTTTTTTTACAATACTGCATAACACACAAAAATAAGCCCTTAAAAACTCCTGCTCTAATTCAAGTCATACTGGGAATCTACAGTTCAAATCAATATAGAGTAATATCTGGATTATACTAGTAAGTGATGGAGAGGAAAGGGAATACAACACTGTGCAAGTCTTAAGACACCTCTTCTTCTTTTTCTAAAACAAATCTTGTGTTTTGTAGGTGAGGTCCTGTGCCAGATCTCTGTTGGATTTTTTTCATATTTCTTAAGGACTTGACTTTCGGATACTGTTCATCTGCTGTAGTTTTTTAGGCCTGTACCTGAACTGAACTCAAAAGTGTTACCACCCCTGCATAACTGGACTGATGTTACTTTCTTCCCATGTCACCTGCTTCCTATCATGCAATGTTACTCTCACACATGTGACGGCCAGTAGGCTGGCCTTGCTTTCCTGTTTTCTTGTTGCCTGTCTCTTTCAGGTATTTGGTGGGTGGAGCTGACCCAATTATAGATGCAGCACACCTGAGAAGGCCAGTCCCAGTGCAATATAAAGCCACTTTGACTGAACCTCCCCCGGGCCCCAGCGCTCCACCTGTGGCTCATTATGCTCCCCTGGTTATGTTTGGTTAAGGCTGTAGTATCATTTAATTTGTGTTTTAGTTTCATTTAAACATCCTACAGCCTTGTAAAGCTGTGTGTGGTCTCCTACTTGCTTGTCACTTCCTTCGTGCCAGGTTGTGACACCCATGACTTATATATACCTTCAATGCCATTTCTTTTTTAGACATTTTGAAATTGTAGATATTTTTCAGATATTTATCATTATTAGGTGCAGAAAAACAAATTTCTTTGTACAATTTTTTTTTGCAATGACAATAGTTAGTAATGTCCACTTGTCTAGCATCCTCAGTTTTTTTTTAGGATAAGGTGCACACGATGCCAGTGGCAATGGACTGAAAATTTGTGAAGAAAGCAGCCAATAGTCAAAGAGTAACTTTGAAACACCTTTAGAAACCCTGAGAGCGACTGTTCAGGACCACTTTAAAAATGACAAGAAAGTCTGGCTCTTTGAAAGCAAAATTTAAATTAATGAGGGCTGCCCAATACTTGCACATGCTGCACAGTACTGTATATAAAACAGAAATGGAAAAAAGAACTAGTGGTGAATATTCCTGAAGCTGAATGGTTGCACACATGGAGAACACAACAATCTAATACTTCATCACATACTTCTAGCATTACTGGGCACTTGGGCACAGTAATGCTTGAACAGAAAAAAGCCTTCCCCAAACGGTTCCCACAAAGTTGGAAGCACAGAATTGTCCAAAATGTCTCGGTAAGCTGAAGCATTAAGATCTCCCTTCACTGGAATTAAGGGGCCCAGGCCAACCCCTGAAAAACAACACTGTAGCATTATCCATCCTCTACTAAACTTTACATTTGGCACAATGAAGTCAGGCAGGTAACGTTCTTGATGCCACTTTGAAACTTTACATGGCTGAGTTACTGTGGTTCCTAAATATTTCCACTTTGCAATAATACTACTTACAGTTAATTGTGGAACATTACGATATATATCACAAGAAGAACTTTCATCAATTGACTTGTAATAGTGGCGTACTATTACAGTAACACATAAAATTCATCAAGTTCTTTAAGAACGATCCATTCTTTCACAAATGCTTGTAAAGGCAGACTGCACAGCTGGGTGCTTGATTTTATACACCTATATTCAGTGATTAAGAGGTGTGGTCCAATACTTTGTCCATATAGTCTAAGTAGTCGCCCCTAACCAAGGCAGATTTTGAGCCAGGTAAAGAGTCTCAAAACAGCCAAAAATGAAGATCGAGTGTTATTTAAATGTACTAAAAATGAGGGAACCTTGAATTTTCTCTTTAGGGTCCATCAGGTGGCAATAGGTGCTCTGATTTATACCCGCCATGTTAGTTGGCACTGACAGCAAATCAAAACTCCTTCAAATAATGTGATTTTAGCACTTGGGAACTTTTATTTTGAAAAGAATTTTTAAAAAAATACTAAAAGTACTGAATATGGTTTGTTGTGTTGAAATATATCTAATCACTCAAAGCTCCCAGAGCCATTATTTTAAAAAATCTTTTATATAAAATACATTAAAACAAGTCACTGCCTCAAATTCAATACTATTACTCTAAAAACAATGAGATCTTCATGTGTTCGAGTGACTTGTGAGAAATCATTTACTGACACTAACCATCCATAAAGAAGTCCTCACTTGGATTATAAAGGTTTCGTTTAACCTTTTTGTGCTTGGTCTTCATGTTACTGTGTGAAGGGGATGTTTCAAAATGGGACAGAGAAGTCTCTGACAATACAGAGCTGACACTGGAATCAGCTGACACCTTCTTTTGCTGCTTCTTTTCAGTTTTATTTCCTTCCTTTTCAACAGTTTGGTTCCGAGATTTACTCTCAAGCAAAACGTGATCAGTGGATTTCCATTTTTTCTTGTCTCCCACATCGTTTCCAGATGTGTCCAAATCTGGCAAAGAATGTTCAAACAGACTTTCTAATTCAGTATCTTCAGCTGCAGCTGCTGGAAGCTCTTGTGTAACTTTTTTCTTCTTCTTCTTCTTTAACACGACAGCCTCATCGGAGCATCCTTCATCAGCTGTGGGTTCTAATCCTTGCACAGAGGTCAATGACTTGCTTTCATCTCTTTTACGCTTCTTTTTCTTCTTCAGCCCTGTTTCAGACAGGGCCTCCTCACATGTTCTGCTTGGTTCCTCAAAATCTAGTTCCTGATCTTTTTCCACACTCTCCTGTTCAGCTGACACTTTCCTCTTCTTCTTCTTCTTCTTCTTCTTCTTCTTCTTCCTGACTCGGTCATCAAATTCCTCCAAACTTCCAGCGAATTCTGCTGATTCACCCGAATCACCAGTGCTGACCCCAGACTTTTCTGCAGCCACAGACTGAGAAGGAGAACATTTTTCCTTGTCTACTGGATCAGCTTCTCCCTCTACATCAGCAATGGGGAAGGAAGAGGTCCCCTTCTTTTCCTTTTCCCCTAAAAACACCAAATCACCACTCTGTGGCACGGTGTCAGAGCTTTTCATGCATGACATTTCCCTCATTTTCTTATTCTCTGTCACCAGTTGTACTTCATGGTCTTTAAGGCTCTCTGATGTTTTCTCTGTATTTTCTTCACCTTCAGGAGTGTCAGAAATATCTTTATGAGATGAGTCTTTGTGTGTATTTTGTTTGGCATAGCTGGGTTCTGATGTTTGATAAGAAAATTCAGCATTTTCAAAGCAATCTTTTTCTTGCCCTTTTCTTTTTTTCTTTTTCTTCTGTATTACAGCCTCGTTATGAAGAGATTTGGCTTCTGTGTTGGACTTTAGCTGCTCAGCATCTTCCTCATCATCATTACTTTCTCTCTTTTTCTTCTTCTTCTTGCCTCTTCTCCTGTCCTCCCCGTTACAGCACTCTAAATGCACAGAATTCTCTTCCACCCTAACATCAGATTCAAATAGTGCATCCACCTCTTCTGCTGGAGACTTCTGCTTTTTCTTCTTCTTCTGTTTTGAAACACGAATGTCACTCTCCTCCATCCCATTTATTTCATTTGGCTCCGGCGCGTTGATGGTCTGTGACAGACAGGGAGTCTCCTCCACCTCGGTGATTTCCACACTCACAGATGCTGCAGCATGCCGAACCTCTGGCTCCTCCCGATTCTGGCTCTTTTCTTCTTCTGCACTCTCATTATCGCCGTTGTCCTCCTTCTTCTTCACCCTGGTTTCATTGCATGCCGCATCATTATTAGCATCACTCTGGAAGAAGTTTTGGTCTCCCTGTCCTGCCTGGGATAGCTCCTCTTTGTGGAAAACATCAGCCTGAGGCTCAGTTATTAATGCTTCTCTGCCCTTTTGTATGTATTTGTTTGGACTGCTTTCACCACACAGCTCATCCTCATTTTCTTTTTGCTCAGTAATCTCTTTCTTTTTTCTGTTAAGATGTCTCTTTGTCTTTGGTGTTTCGATTTGAGCCCTTCTGTCACCTGTCTGTTGTTTATCAGCCATATCCCTCTCTCCCAAAATTCTATAATCAGAGCTCTCCAAATCTGAACACAGTGCAGTTCTCAATGAGGGTGTCTTAGTTGGCGTTTGATGTAAGATCTTCCGCGGCTCTCCTTGTGATGCGTCATCTCTTGCATTACTAGGTGTCCTCTCCTGCTGTTTTACTTCACCATCTCTCTTCTTCTCGGTGTACCAAGGTTGGGAGTGCTTCACTTTTGATTGTACCACAAACTGCTTCTTTGCCTGTAAGATAACACACAGGTTAGGACATGACACACTCAAAGTGCCCTCAAATAAATTATTCCCGGGATTAACAGCCTGCTTACCACTACTTTTATGTCCACGTCTTCAAGCTGTTCTTCATCTTCCCTAAAATAGAAGAAATGTGTTTTAATTCCAGACAATTCAACTGCATTTGTTCAGTATCATTAAAACAAGTTTGTCCATTTCAAAGCACTTTACAGGCAGCTGGCAAACTGATAAAAAACAGTTCATACAGTACCAGTGATACTTTTGAACACATCTACTCAGTTAAGTTTTTTTCCCCTTTTATGTCACTTGTAGGGCAAAGCTAAAGATTCAAAATAATGAAATGTCACACATGGCATTTAAACTAGGAAAATGAAATTTCACATTCTAGTAGCCACCTTTTGATTACAGATTAAATCTCTGAGTCAAGTTTCCACTGGTCTGATGTCCACTCTTTGTGTTTCTTACTCTGAACAGTTCTCTTATTTATTTACAACATACATTCCTATATACTATACTATTTATTCATATCCAGTTTCTTCATCCACATTCTCATTCACACATTTCTATACCGCATTCACGTATATCTTCTGTGTAAATAATAAACTGCAACATTAACTGCAATAATAACTGGGTATTAACTGTACAATCTATATATAACCAGGTAAAAAAAAAACTGCAATTATTACTTTGTAATAACTATGCATATTCTGATTTATGATCTCAGTCACTCCTGCCTATTATATTATACTGTATAGCTCCTCCCATTAAGAACTGGACTTACACCTACTGGAAAGTTGGGGTTTCCACATTAATCCCTCTGATATGTGTTCTACTGATACTCACGTATAATACCTGTAACATAAGTAATTTCCCCCCTGGGGATTAATGAAGTATTTTGATTCTGATTATCACTTCAGTGATCTGGCCCACAGTACAAAGTTAGTTTGACACTCCTGTCTGAAATAAAAGGAAAACCCACTATGAGAGTATGTGTGTGTACCTCTTGATCGAGGACAGTAGCAGTGATCTCCACCAGCACTGTGGGCAAGTTATGTCCCGTCTCGCTGTCACACACCTCCTTCAGCAGCACTTCACTACTGTAGTGAACCATCTTCCTGATCAGAGCCAGACTGGCTTTCCTGAAAACCACCAAAATAGAAAAACAGATATTCCTTTTTCTAGTAAAAACTGTCCAGTTTTACCAAATCTCACACACACCCCAGTTCCCTGTTTAGTCATTTGTTCTCCTTAAATCAAGATTAGCATTGGACATAGTGGTGCAGTCATTGTTCCATCTGTTCTGAATCAATTAAATGACTCCTATGTGAATTCAGGAACATTTTTATAATTTATCCCTGCAAACAATGGTACACTAAAGTGATGAGAGACTAGAGTGCAGTGCCAACTCTCAGTGAGTTTACCTAATAGAAGGCAGCATGGTTTGCTGAAAGGTTTGTGCAAAAACAGGCAGAAGTCTTTTTAGGTAGATGGGGGCCATTTCTGGGTCTCCTTTGGGCTCGCTGCCCTCCTCTTCCTCTTTGTTCACATCCTTCTTCTTCTTATCGTCACTCTTGTTCACTGGACACATCCAGTCTCCTGAAACACACACACACTGTTTCACTTTGGGAGTCAACCTACAGTTTTTTTCTGCATCATGCTATTCAGGAAAACTAAGTGGAGGCAAGAGGTCTGAAGTACATCTACAGTGGCTATAGAAAGCACCACTGTTAAAATGCCAGGATTTTCTGATGTAAAAAAAAATTAGACTATAATAACCAACTTCAAAACTTTTGCCACCTTTACTGTAAAAAAGAAACAAATCTGTTAGAAGAAAAACAGAGAAAATAAAATGTACAATAAGCTGGTTGCATAAGTGTGCACACCCTAAGAAACTAATATTTTGCTGAAACAACTTTTGCTGTTGTGCAAAAGTCAGCATGAGTCAGATATAAAAGACACACTAAAGTCCAGTGACACAGCAGGTGGAGTAACACTACCAGAAGCGGTCCTGTATTTTACTGGTTTACTAACCAGGTGACTGCAGTATAGCCACTACTTCACTGTGTCCTCTCTCCCTAGCCTTGTCCAGCGGGGTTTTTCCGTCCTCGTCCCTCAGGTCAGGGTTGGCCCCATGACGCAGCAGAGTCTGCGCACACAAGTTATAGTGGGAAGAACATGGAAAGCTCATCAGTGGAACACACTGCCCCAAAAGGATGAAAAATGTGGTTAAAATCAGACTGCTGCAGGATTTACTGTGTGTATCATCACTGTGGATCTTTCTGTTACCTTGGCTACTTGTGGGCGTCCAAAGCAGGCAGCATAGTGTAGTGAGGATGACCTCTGACCTCTGTTGACATCTGCACCCCTCTCACAAAGAAACTCCACCTATAACAACAGACACAGTGGGTCAAACAAACTAAATCATGT